>VZTY01035085.1:8769-35763 GCA_013400935.1 Turnix velox
ATCTAAATAAAAAATAAATCCAAATTAAAAATAAATCCAAATTGGATTTATTTGCATTTGGATTTTTTTTTTTAAATTTTTTTACCCCTCCCAATCTGTCCAGCAAGATTGATGGACAAATTGGGGAGCAAATTTTTAATTTTTTTATAAAAAATTTGACAAATGAGACACATAAGAGGAAGATCCATGGAGTAAAATAAAAATTAAATTTCACATGAGGTTGTGGGGAAAAAAAATAAGCATCATGGATTGATTAATTAATAGAGAATAAAATGAGGATAAAAAGAAGGTGATGAGGATAAATTCTATTATTTTTTTCCAAAAGTTTTTTAATATTTTACTTACTCTTTGCATTCTTTGGATACATGAGGGGGCACCGTGTACTTGCAGTCCATTATCATGGTCAGAGTCTCACTGTCATTTGCTTCTTGGAAGGGTGGTTGTCCACAAACCAACATGAAGAGGATGACCCCCAAACTCCATATATCTATAAATATTAAAAAAAAAAAATCCATATTTTGAAATAAATATTGCGAAAAAAGGTTTCATAACCATCAAAACCATGAAATATTATTGGGAAGCACAGTGGTCTTTTTTTTTATGAGCATCACTTACGGAATTTGCAATTCTGATGTAGCTCCATTGTTTTTGGCAGCTTTTGTAGTTGTAGAGGGAGAAAAAAGCCAGAATTTTTTTAAAAATTCAAAGATGAATGAAGATTTTGAGGCACAGAGCATCTCTGATAGGAAGCAGAGTCACTCAGGAGACAAGAATTCATTGCCCTTCCCTTTATTGGGAGGCACAGATTATGAAAGAGATCTTTACTCAATGCATGTTCCCTTTATTAAAGACTACTTCAAATTATTCCTAATTTTATTCAAATTCCTCTCTGAA
Source organism: Turnix velox (assembly GCA_013400935.1). Lineage (NCBI taxonomy): Eukaryota > Metazoa > Chordata > Aves > Charadriiformes > Turnicidae > Turnix > Turnix velox. The sequence continues at coordinate 9,664 of VZTY01035085.1, forward strand.
GCAGAGAAAACACTTCATGAGACTGAACTGCCCATTTTTTACCTTCAGTGGCTTCAAAAAATAGTCTTGTCTAAAATTAAAAAAAAAATCATGTAACAACATCCTTCCATGTGAAATGATGGATCAAAACTTAAAGAAGCAGAACTTCTAGGCATGAAGCCCTTTAGCTGGTAAAAATCTAATATTTAGATTAAAATCTTTGGAGTTTGCCTAGAAGGAAATATTTCCCAAGCATTCCTCCTCGTTTTTAAAGTATTTCTCCTAATTTTAAGGCATTTCTCCTAATTTTAAGGCATTTCTCCTAATTTTAAGGCATTTCTCCTAATTTTAAGGCATTTCTCCTAATTTTAAGGCATTTCTCCTAATTTTTAAAGTATTCTTCCTCACTTTTAAAGAATTCTTCCTAACTTATAAGTATTTCTCCTCATTTTTCAAGGATTTCCCCTGATTTCTGAAGGGTTTCTCCTAAATTTAAAGTATTCCCCCAATTTTTAAAGCACTTCTCCCCATTTTTAAAGCATTTCTCCTCCTTTTTAAAGCATTTCCCCTAATTTTTGAAGGATTTCTCCTCAGTTTTAAAGAATTTCTCCCCATTTTTAAAGTATTCTTCCTCACTTTAAAATAATTTCTCCTAACTTTTAAAGTTATTTCTCATAATTTTTAAAGGATTTCCCCTAATTTGTGAAGGATTTCTCCTAATTTTAGTATTTCTCATTTTTAAAGCATTTCTCCTTTTTGAAATATTTCTCCTCCTTTTTAAATTATTTCTCCTAATTTTTAAAGCATTTACTCTAATTTTTAAAGGATTTCTGCTAACTTCTAAAGTATTTCTCCACATTTTTAAAGCATTTCTCCTCATTTNAAGGATTTCTCCTAACTTTTAAAGCATTTCTCCTAATTTTAAAGTATTTCTCCTTTTTAAAGCACTTCTCATTTTTAAAGGATTTCTAACTTTTAAAGTATTTCTCCTAATTTTTAAAGGATTTCCCCTAATATTTAAAGCACTTCTCCTTATTTTTAAAGGATTTCGCCTAGTTTTTGAAGGATTTCTCCTAATTTTAGTATTTCTCATTTTTAAAGCATTTCTCCTTTTTGAAATATTTCTCCTCCTTTTACAATTATTTCTCCTAATTTTTAAAGCATTTACTCTAATTTTTAAAGGATTTCTGCTAACTTCTAAAGTATTTCTCCACATTTTTAAAGCATTTCTCCTCATTTTAAACTATTCCTCCCATGAAAAGAGAACTTGAATGCTCCATTTAAACCTGCTCAGTGTCTCAACCCAGATAAAATTATTTTTCAGCTCCTCAAACACAGCGTAAAGGCTGCTAAGTGGGAAGGAAGTGGTATTAAAAAAAAAAAGCTGACAGGAAACATGAAACAAATTTTCAAAGTAACCTCGTTTGAAACACACAACTCTTGACAGGACAACACAAAAATGCTGCTGGTTAGTTCACTGGTGTTTACAGCTAGCAAAATAATTCAGCCATGGCAGGATTAGGAGTAATGGATGAAAATTGGAAGAGGGGAGATTTAAGATGGATGGAAGAAAGAAATTCTTCACTGTGAGGCTGGTGAGACCCTGGAAGAGGTTGCCCAGAGAGGTTGTGGATGACCCCTCAATCCCTGGAGGTGTTTAAGGCCAGGCTGGATGAGGCATTGAGCAACCTGGTCTAGTGGGAGGTGTCCCTGGTGGAACTAGATGATCTTGAAGGTCCCTTCCAACCCAAACTATTCTATGATTCTAGAAGGGTGCTGGAGCAGCAATGAAATGAGAACTTGACATCTCATCAAAGCAAGGCAGCCATATCTTATAAGACCACCTAGTAACTGGGGAAAGGAGAGGGGAAAAAAAAAACAACCGCAAAGATTAAAGGAACATAAGTTTTTCTATAGATCACCACTCATTTGCAAAAACAGACTTTCTTTTTTTTCCCCCCCAGTCAAGTCTGTCTTCATGTTCTTTATTTCATGTACCTTATGTCAAAACTCAGGGGACCAATCCCAGCTTGGTTTCTTGCTTTCACACATCATTAGATACATGTTTAAAAGCAAAGAAGATGACACATTGTGGGAGATGTCCCTATCCATGGCAGAAGGGATGGAACTAGATGATCTTGAAGGTCCCTTCCAACCCAAACCATTCTATGATTCTATATTACAGTGATATAGGATGAATGCAAAGGTGAGAGACCAGGTTGTTCAGTGCCTCATCCAGCCTGGCCTTAAACACCTCCAGGGATTGAGGGGGCATCCACAACCTCTCTGGGCAACCTCTTCCAGTTTCTCACCACCATCACAGCAAAGAATTTTTCTTCTATCCAGCCTAAATCTCCCCTCTTTAATATAGCACTGTAGCTAATACATATTATCAATGTTAAAATATGTAAAAAAAACAGGCTTTGGTCAAAAGTTTTGGACGCACTAGATTGATTACTGGGTAGTTTAACCCTATAAAAAGAAGCAGGTTTTGTAAGCTGCTTGGACATCCATTTGCAGCTCCACTTTCTTCTCAAAGCTTAAAAGTCAGGTGCCACATCTTGATTTAACAGTCCTGACTGGAGAAACACAGACCCAGTTAGTTGGGGGTTACAGAGACCCAATTTGAAAAGAGTAGATTTAAACCTGAGTTTATTTCTCATGAGGTCAAGTTTTATACCCCTCTTGGTAAGCAGCAGTTGAAAAGTTTATAAAAGAAATGCTGTTTTCTCTCTCCCTCCTCCCCCCTCCAAGGGTCATCTGCTCTGCTATCTGCAGAAAATTGATGAGAAAAGCAGAATTTAGACCTAAGCATGCTTATAACCTGTAAAACTTAGCAATATAGTGAAAAAAGGCACAATTGCATAATGCAGGGGTCAAAATTAAGGTCTCTCGTGAAAGCACAGTGAAGATTTCATGATTAAAGCTTGAAGTTTGGTGCTATTAACTTGAAATTTGCATTGCTAGAAGAACAAAATGAGAAAGATCAGGGTTTTTAGAAGCAGGAGCCAGCTAGCTGCAGCAGAGGATGTTTTTTATGGCTTTTTAAAGCCATTCATGTAGAGCAGGAAAAGGACTGTTTGAAGCAGGATTCCCAGAACCATGACAACCAGGGCTGTGTACACCCCAACTTCCCTTACATAACGTGAAGTCACTGCCATAGAAACCAAAGCACGTCATCAGTTGGCCCTGCTCAGCCTCTGCTCATCCTAAAACACAGCCCAGGCAAACATCTGGCATGTTCCACTCTGCAAACTGCCTAAAGGATAACACAGAATGGCAGGGCTTGGAAGGGACCATGAGGGATCATCTAGTCCAATCCCACAGCCAGAGTAGGAACACCCAGATCACAAACGAAGAGTCAAGGTGGGGTTTGAATGTCTCCAGAGAAGGAGACCCCACAATTTCTCAGGGCAGCCTGTGCCATTTCTCCCTCACCCTAATTTTTTTCTCCTATTTCTGTGGAACCTCCTGTGTCCCAGCTTGCCCCTTGTCCTATCTTTGGAGGTCACTGAGAAGAGCCTGGCTCCATCCTCCTCACAATCAACCTTTCCATATTTATGGACATTAATGGGGTCACCCCTCAGCATCCTCTTCTCTAAGCTAAAAAAGACCCAGCTCCCTCAGCCTTTCCTCAGAAGGGAGATGCTCCAACCCCTTCATCATCTCTGTGACTCTTCCCAGCAGTTCCCTGTCCTAAAATATCACAGAATGGTTTGGGTTGGAAGGGACCTTCAAGATCATCTAGTTCCAACCCCCCTGCCATGGGCAGGGACACCTCTCACTAGACCAGGTTGCTCAATGCCTCATCCAGCCTGGCCTTAAACACCTCCAGGGATTAAGGGGGCATCCACAGCCTCTCTGAGCAACCTCTTCCAGTGTCTCACCACCCTCGTCCTAAAGAACTTCTTTCTCTTCAGCCTAAATCTTCCCTCTTCCAATTTGCATCCATTCCTCCTAGTCCTGCCATCCTGGATCCTATTAAAAAGTCCTACCCCAGCCTTTCTGGTGTTGAAAAGTTCCTCTGAGGTGCCCCCTGAGCCTTCTCTTCTCCAGGCTAAACAGTCTTAGGGCTGTTCATATTTCTCCCTGGTCATCTCTAGTTCCATCTTATATTATATTTGGTTCAAGGACCTGTTTCGATTTACTCCCTAGCCCAAGATCTTATGTGAGATCTCATCATTATATCCAAATTCCTTCATTTAATCACCACAGAACAGCTTTCCCACCATTCCATTAGCTTTTTATTAGCCATCTCTTGCTTCCTAAATTCATTCTAAAACCTTAAAATAAATCCTACTAATTTCAGAACACTAATTATATAAGAATTGCCCAAATTTCTACCATCACTTGGCACACAAATGTGAGTTGGTGATTTTAATCAGATAAAAATCCACCTTAATTTTTGCATTTAATGATATAAATGGAGTCTGTTTAATAAAGTTATTTCAGACTTAGGGGAAAATGTTATTTTTTTTTTTCTGCTCATAATTTAAAAGTAGAGCTGCTTAACAGTTTGTAGTGCATGTTGCTCAGCTGGTGAAACAGATCTCTCCACACCAAGTCTGCTGCTTGAGAAGTGATGTGAAATATTGAGTCAATTTAAGGCAGGTTTTGTACATTCCCTGAAACAGCTTAAGAAAATGCTTATCTTCCACTAGAAGCCTCTTTTCCCACATGAAGAAAGAAAGAAATTAAATTTTATGGACATGATAAAAAGGTTAACATGTTTTGCTACTGCAGAGGTATCAATGAGACTTGTGGATGACTGAAGGAACCCCAATTTCCATTATCAAGGTAAATTTTGACCAGTATTTTAAGATAGTGGTGAGAACATCAACACTGATGCCCACAACCTCTCCAAGAGAAGATTTCTGGAGCATTCAAGATAAAAAGGACATTGAGCTGTTGAAGCAGATCCAGAGGAAGACCATGAAGATGAGAGCACCTCCCTTCTGAGGACAGCCTGAAGGAGTTGGGGTTGTTCAGCCTGGAGAGAAGACTCAGGGGGGAACTCAGAGGAGCTTCTCAGTATCTTCAGGGTGCTACAGAATGGCTGGGGTAGGACTTTTTAGTAGGATATGGGATGGTAGGACTAGGAGTAATGGCTGCAAATTGGAAGAGGGGACATTTAGGCTAGAGAGAAGAAAGAAGTTCTTCACTGTGAGGGTGGTGAGACACTGGAAGAGGTTGCCCAGAGAGGTTGTGGATGCCCCCTCAATCACTGGAGGTGTTTAAGGCCAGGCTGGATGAGGCATTGAGCAACCTGGTCTAGTGGGAAGAGGGGGGTTGGAACTAGATGATCTTGAAGGTCCCTTCCAACCCAAACCATTCTATGATAAGATTTAAGCAAGAAAGCCAAAGCTACAGAAACCTGTTGAAGATAAGCCTAGAAAGAGCTCAAACATCAGCACCTCAATATTTAAATTCTACAAGGTTAAGCTTGAAAATCTGAAAATCTAAACTTGAGAATAAGCAACTACATATTCTGGGCACATTCAGTGCTAAACAGAAACTGGACAGTGTCTGAGGACAACTTTGAATTCAGACACACAACACCACCAACAACTACTTTATTTGGCTTGGAATTTAGGGTATGAAAGCAGGACCATAACTCATGAGGAGAACAGTGGTGAGCACACTTGATCCACGTTGATATTTAAGAAGCTCTTCACAACATAAGCGGGAAAAAAAGAATCAACACTATAATTTCTAGCAGGGCTTCACAAATTTGCCTGGAAAGCATGGTTTAAGAGTAAAAATTCACACATGAAGGCAAAAACTGCAGAAAATGAGACTTCTAAAAATATCTGATGAATAATTAGAGAAGAATAAAAGCTGAGGAAGAGATCATCTACCAGCATTTTCAAAATTAAGAGGTAGAACTGGGCTTTCTCCTTGTGTAAAAGCCTTACAAGTCCATTATAAATTACTAAGAAAACACAGAGCAGACAAGAGAATCAGGGAAATCTTCTCCTTCCTCTGTCCCCTCCACAAAAGAGCATAAATAGCAAATTTAGACAAATTATTTGCATAATTAGCTTATCTGTCTGATTAAAAATACGTTATTTTTCTTGGATAACCTATAACCATCAGTAACTAATCTTATCTTTAGAAGCAATTTGTATTTTAGCTCAATCTGGCAACTAGCACTTCTTTCCCCCCCCTCCCCCCTTATTTTATGCTGGTTGCATAAAATGTCAAAATACAAGCAAATATCTGTTCTTTATTTAATTTTTTTAGCAACTACTGCATTGCAAATTTCAGGTTTGGGGTTTTTTTACTACCAGAAAACACCACCATTGAAAAATACCTATTCTATGATATTCCTGTACATACACCACTGCAGTTAGTCCAAAATTATAGAATGATAGAATGGTTTGGGTTGGAAGGGAACTTAAAAGATCATCAAGTTCCAACCCCACTGCCATGGGCAGGGACACCTCTGTGATCTACAAAATAAAATATGGAATAATACTAAAAAATTATCAGCAGAGCTGTCAATATCTTCCAGAATTACTGGAGAATTACTTCATAGTTTGTAGGGATGCCAAGAAGTTTGAACGAAACTTGTCTTTCTCTGATAGGATCAGTGTAAAAACTTTAAACTTTATAACCTAGGAAAAAGGTGATTTCTGTTTATGGAATGATCCAGTCTGCTGATGCTTGTAGAGAAAGTATTACCAGAAGCATTTTTTTCTCTACCCAAATTTGAATACAGCTGGAATTTGCTGGAATGCTCTAGACAAAGCTCTGTCCTATCTAAAATCATCTATTTGCTGTACAAAATGAACTTCGTGTGCAGCCCTCTCCCTTTTCTCCAAATTTTAATGAATTGTGAAAAAAAAAAAAAAACCAAAACAAACACAGGGAACTACAAGCAACAGAACTTCTCATTATCTTTTTCTGAAAAGCCCTGGGAACATGGGATCCTTGCCTAATATTCCTCTTGCATCACTTTTAACCACAGCTTTAAACACAAAGGGAAATGAGACACCTAAATTAACTGCTCCCTTTTCAAGGGTGAAAACTTAAGTAGCATGACAAAGAGGGGAGATTAATCCTGAAACTCTGCTGAAACAGTTTTGGTTTTTTTTATTTTCATCAAGCAAGCTTTTTTCTCATCCTACTTATTAAGCACAACTGAATATACCAGATTTTTTGAGCAAGAAAATGTGTTTTCCTTCATATAGAGATCCTAAAACCGTTCCAAAGACATCAGAAAATGCAAGTTTGTTGGCAAAGTACTTCTGCAAAATAAAAGCCTGGCCTTAAACATCTCCAGGGATTGAGGGGGCATCTACAACCTCTCTGAGAAACCTCTTCCAGTGTCTCACCACCCTCACAGCAAAGAAATTCTGTCTTTTCTCCATCCTAAATCTCCCCTCTTCCAATTTCCATCCATTACTTCTAGTCCTTCCATCCTGAACCCTATTAAAAAATCCTACTATTTAAGGTTATATATATATATATATATTACCAGCATCAAAATATAACTGTTACTACCTCTCCTTGAAAATATCTACTTCTGAATCTAAGTATCTATTTCCAGTCCACAAGAATGACCTCATCTTAGCATGAAAGTTTTATTTTTGATGGTTGAGAAAGGTTTGCATAAGCTGCTTTCTCAGTTGCATAATTACATGGCTACTGCTAAGTTTCCTAAATATATATATATATATTCTTTCAAGATTATCCATTTAAGAATCCATTTGGGGGAAAGAAAGCTTTAAAATCATTATATTTTCCCCCTCCCATCTCTGCATTTAGAAGACATAAATAAAAGATAAAAACCTTACAGACTGTGCCCTATTTTCTCAGATAGGAAAGGAAAATCCAGACTTTTCAAGGTCATTGTCTTGTTGGCAACTTGTAGAGGCTTCTGGTATTTTTATTCTCCAACTACTGCACTGAGAGGACTTCAGAGATTTTTTGGGACACATGGCAAGAGAAGGAAAACTGCCACTAAGGAGTTAAAATTTTTAAAAACCTCCAATCTGCCAGCTAGAAGTTGCAATATCCAGTAGCTGAGACAACATATTGGGGAATATCCAAGCAAAACCTCATTGTTGGACTATATTTAAATGTTCTCAGAAGCAGAGCTTAACCAAAATCCTTAAAGACCAGCTAGAAGGAATTAATTTCCTCTAGTTTTTCTGCTACTCACATCGATCTGCTTTGTATTAGCCAGAACATCTCCTCTGTGAATCTATTTAACCACTTCCTTCCAAGTGCTATTCCAAAATTGCCTAGAAAATCATCTAAGGAATTCCAAAATACACCTAATTGTCTACAAAATTATCTAAGGGACATTTTATGTGATACCAGGACTCTTATATATATTATTAGGAGGTCCAAAGAGTGCTTTACTAACTGTGTAATTCCATTTCTAAATCTCCCAGTGCCACTTGCTCTCCCCCATCTTCAATAAAACCATAAATCACAGAGATACCTAAAATTCCTTATTAATACACACTTTTAAGTACTTTTAAGTCCACAAACCCCACAGTAAAACACCTAATGCCACGTTAGAAGTGATGAGGTGCCATTCAAATGTTTAAATGCAGAGTTAAGAGAGGAAATTAATTGAAAATAATGCAAGGATTGGAGTTAAACAGTGGGCAGCAAAACCTTGTTAATATCTAAAATTAGCTGGTTGCTTACCTGAGGTAAATTAGCAACAGATTGGACAAGTCAACCTTAATTTAAACCACCACTACAGGAACTACTTATAACCACAGCAAACCACATATAAACTCATGCACAGAGTCCTAATGGGTGTTATTAACACAGTAAAAGTGTCCAATACCAGAAAGAGAAGAACAAGAAGCACGTTGACCACAATAAACTCTTTTTGAAGTATCATTTGGAGTGACAGGTACCTAAATTTGGTGGAGAAATATCAATTTCTATCTCAACTAATAGATAATAGAACTAGCTATAAGACAACAGGACATTTTTCAGTGGCTTTATCAATCATAGAATGGTTTTGGGTTGGAAGGAACCTTCAAGATCATCTAGTTCCATGGCAGGGACACCTCCCACTACACCAGGTTGCTCAATGCCTCATCCAGCCTGGCCTTAAACACCTCCAGGGATTGAGGGGGCATCCCAGCCTCTCTGGGCAACCTCTTCCAGTGTCTCACCACCCTCACAGCAAAGAACTTCCTTCTTCTCTCCAGCCTAAATCTCCCCTTTTCCAATTTGCATCCATTATTCCTAGTCCTTCCACCTCATATCCTATTAAAAAGTCCTACTCCAGCCTTTCTGTAGTCCCCTTCAGGTATTGAGAAGCTCCTCTGAGGTCCCCTCTGAACTTTCTCCTCTCCAAAATGAGCTATTTCATAAAAAACCAAACCTTCTAATAGCACATGCAGCAGACCTGATGGAAAGAGTAAGAATTATCTGTAATTATCTGTCTAGCACACTCCACTTTTACATCTAGAAACATCCAGACTAATTTACCTTATTTAATTCCCTGTCTCCTCCTTTGATAATCAAGTTAGTATTTATTAATTTTTATTTATTTTTTATTTTCATTATTATTATTTTTAGGACCTTGAAATAAGCAGTTTGGGCTCACAATGTCATTCTTCTATGGCTAGAATAGGAAATTCACTGAGTGAATTTTTTTTTTGCAGCCAGGAAAGGAAAAAGGGAGGGGAATTGTTAAAAATAAACTAAACCCAGGGACATTCAGGAAAAGGAACAGCAGTTCCAAGTACAAATTGCATTTCACATCATTATTAATAGAAAAAGTTAATTGCAATGTGCGTGCAGTCACATCACCTCACACAAAAAAAGAGCTTTTTTAAACATTTTTGGTGGATGTTTTAGTCTCTCCTTCAAACAGAGTAGTCCCAAAACTCATCCAGGTTGTAATATTAATTATTTGCCAGCTAGCTGGCAAATTTTAATTCAAATTGAAAGAGAAAACAGAGAGAGAACACCACAATACTTCAATTAGGATTGAAATGTATTGAATTTAAAGAGGACATACCCACTGCTGGTGCATCATATTCATCCCCAAGTAAAATCTCAGGAGCAGAATAAGCAAGAGATCCACAGCTGGTGGTGAGCTTCTTTCCAGGTTGAAATTTGTTGCTGAAGCCAAAATCAGTCAGCTTCACAAGTCCTTGCTTTTCAAAGAAGACCACATTCTCAGGTTTTAGGTCCCTGTGAACCACATGCAGCTTGTGGCAGTAGGATATAGCATGAACAATCTGAGCAAAATATTTTTTGGCCAGCTCTTCATTCAGCCCTTCCTCATGCTTCATGATGTAATCAAACATATCTCCTCCATCCCCCAGCTCCAAGATAAGGTAAAGCTTAGTCTGGGTGTCAATCACTTCATAAAGCCTCACTATGTTGGGGTGTTGCACCAGTTTCATGCATCTCACCTCCTGGAAAAGATGCCCAGTGGCCAAAGTGTCCAGTTTGGTTTTGTCAATCACTTTCACTGCTACTTTCTCACCAGTGAAGACGTGGCGTGCAAGTTTGACCACAGCAAAATGCCCCCTGCCCAAAGTTTTATCCAAGTCATACAGCCCAGCAATCTTCCCATCATATCCTCTTTTGAAGCCTGCCATTCTCTTTTCTTCAGGGGTGAAAGAATCTTGAAGCTCTTTGGGAAGGTGGTCTTCTCATATAAGAGTATCTGAAGCAAATAGATAGTCCATTGACACTGCCAAGCACACCTAAAAATAAGGAGACAGGGTTATAGATTTGGATAAAAATAAGAAAAGCACCATCCTGTAATTCTCTTAAATTTAAATTGGCCAGGGATTTACAGATTCCTTCTGAAATTATTCAAGGGATTGTTTTTTGGTGACCAACAGATTTGTGATATCACACCGTCATCATCATCCTTGATATCACACCGTCATCATCATCCTTGATATCAAAAAAATCATCCTCATCATTGATATCAAACCATCATCCTCTTTGATACCAAACAATCATCCTCTTTGATATCACACCATCATCCTTTGATATCACACCATCATCCTCTTTGATATCACACCATCATCCTCTTTGATACCAAACAATCCTCCTCTTTGATACCAAACAATCCTCCTCTTTGATACCAAACAATCCTCCTCTTTGATACCAAACAATCCTCCTCTTTGATACCAAACAATCCTCCTCTTTGATACCAAACAATCCTCCTCTTTGATACCAAACAATCCTCCTCTTTGATACCAAACAATCCTCCTCTTTGATACCAAACAATCCTCCTCTTTGATACCAAACAATCCTCCTCTTTGATACCAAACAATCCTCCTCTTTGATACCAAACAATCCTCCTCTTTGATACCAAACAATCCTCCTCTTTGATACCAAACAATCCTCCTCTTTGATACCAAACAATCCTCCTCTTTGATACCAAACAATCCTCCTCTTTGATACCAAACAATCCTCCTCTTTGATACCAAACAATCCTCCTCTTTGATACCAAACAATCCTCCTCTTTGATACCAAACAATCCTCCTCTTTGATACCAAACAATCCTCCTCTTTGATACCAAACAATCCTCCTCTTTGATACCAAACAATCCTCCTCTTTGATACCAAACAATCCTCCTCTTTGATACCAAACAATCCTCCTCTTTGATACCAAACAATCCTCCTCTTTGATACCAAACAATCCTCCTCTTTGATACCACACCATCATCCTCTTTGATATCACACCATCATCCTCTTTGATATCACACCATCATCCTCTTTGATATCACACCATCATCATCATCCTTGATATAACATCATCACTGATATCAAACCATCATAATCATCCTTGATATCACACCATCATCCTCATCCTTGATATCACACCATCATCCTCATCCTTGATATCACATCATCATCATCCTTGATATCACATCATCATCATCCTTGATATCACATCATCATCATCCTTGATATCACATTGCCAGGTTTTTTTTAAGAGAGTGAAGTTCAACACCACAATAATGAGAATTCCTTGAAAATTCAAAAACCTTCATGTTCTTGAGATAAAATCCCTGAAATATCAAGTAATTTGGCAGAGATAAATCACTAAGTTTCCCAGCTCTGTTATAAATCAGCACAAAATACTGACTAGAGAAACTTCCTTGACTTATTTTCTGTATATTTTGGGCATAAAACATCTCTAATATGAAGCTCTAATAGAATGACTTTGGACTTTTCACCTTCTCCCCTTTTCCAGACAAGGTTTAATTTTGTTACTCTAATTAGTTTGAGCATTATCAGTCAATAGTTTAATTACAACAAATGAACAAAGCCCTTGCAGGCTGAAAGGAAACATTTGGGTTTGGATGTACTCTTTTTAAATGAAATGTCTTGTTAAATATTTTGACTGGAGTCATAAAAATTGGTGAGAAAAGTTTGCATGTAGGCTGTGTGTGTGTGTTTCAGCAGTCCTGGGAATGAGTCAGGAGAAGGGGAAGAAGAGTGGGAAGAAGGGGGAGAGAACTCAAAGAGTTCATGCTATTTATGCTAAACTCTGCTTCCTAATTAATTTCTCATTTAAGCAAACAAGTTATAAAGTTACTTAAGAACCAAGTTATAAAGGTTTCATTTTCAGACTTTAGCTTTGAAGGTCTTATGTCCCATTGCCGTTTTTTTTTCCACACACAAAGCTTTAAAAAAAACCCCAACTTTTCCTTGAACTTTGAAGTTTAAATAAAAATCTGTATTAAAAAAACCTCTTTCTCCCACTTTTGTGTGCAAAGCAGCTACAAATATGAAAATTAAGTGGCTTGGTGCCAACTCAATGAAATAGAAAAAACACAGCATCATTAGAATACATTTTCCCTGTTTCAAAACTGAAATTCAAAAAGAAAAATCTCTGAAAAGGAAGCTGGCAAAGCCACAGCCCCTTTCCAGTAGTTGAAATTAGATTAAAAACACTCCCTGCCAAACAAGTTCTTTCACAGGCAGTGAAATTAATGAACTTGGTTTCATATGGATTCAATTATAAGGTTTGGGGGGGCACCCTGTGAGGATTCTCTGATGTTTAACAAGCTTACCTTACTGCTTCTCTCAGCTGGAGCCATGGTATGACCTCTTCTTCTCCTCTATCCAGCTGTCTACATCCACAAACTCCTTGGGAATTCAGTTTGAGACCTCCACCCCTGTAAAATTGGAATGAAACCCATCAAATTCTGCAGCTCAGAGAGAGAACAGGGTAAGTGTAACAGATTTATAAATAACAGATTTATAAATAACAGATTTATAAACATTGGGGTTTGGTTTTGTATTTATTTAGGGATAATAAGCTTTAAAACAAAAATTCATTGGGTTTTGTGTTGTTGTACTCTTTAATTTTGATAGTAAGCTTTAGATATCTTCCAAAAAACACTTTAAGATGCCATAGTATCAAAATTAGGGTGGACATATTTACTTCTAAACACCTCTTACTCCTCCAATAACAAAATATCTTCTACCACTCACAATTAACCATTTCATCCTTATTCCACAAAGTAGAAAACTAGATTAAATCACACTAAAATAAACCCAAATGCTCATGTCAAATGCTCTCCTACCCATCAGAGGATGCAGTGGGAAAAAAAACCCCAATAGTGGAAAATAATGAACTTTTCCTTATCTTCAAGAGATTCAAAAACCTCTTTACATCAGAAGGCAGTGGCTTTGTGTTTAATAATGCTCGAATTCCACCCTAACCCCTCCCTCCCTGTGAAACTTCATTAAAACATGTGAATTTTTAGCATCCAGAGCATCTTGCAACAAGGAGCTTTAACTATGTGCTGCAAGAACCACTTCCTTTTGTTTGCTTTTAATCTCCTCATCATTTCTGCATCTTCTCATTTGCTGTCTGCTCCAAAACCAAGAATTACCATCCTCTATTTACCTTGCCTCAAGCAATTTGGTTTTATCTTGGCTTCCTCCCTTCCCAGCTTCAGGTTTTTTTTCAAGCCCTAGTCTGTCACTTATTCCACATGTTTCAAGCATCCTTTTCACCTACCTCTATGCATTTTTTGGGTTGTTTTATACTGATTAGACAAATTTGGGGTGTTTTTATTTGTCTGGTTGGGGTTTTTTTACATTTACTAAGCACTGAAATGATGTTTTCACACAATGCTTTATTGTAGTTGTGGAATAATCCATCATAACAACCTAAATGCACGCTTATGAAAATCAATCCACAAATTTAGGCTGGGTATAAGGAAGAAATTCTTTACTGGGAGGGTGGTGAGACACTGGGACACGTTGCCCAGAGGTTGTGGATGTCCCCTCAATCCTTAGAGGTGTTTAAAACCATGCTGGATGAAGCATTGAGCAACCTGGTCTGGTGGGAGATGTCCTACCCATGGCATGGGGGTTGAAAATAGATGATTTTTAAGGTCCTTTCCAACCCAAACCACTCAATGTTTCTATATAAACCACCTAAAATTAACCTGCATGAAGCAAGAGGGGAGATACTCATCTGCTGTGCCCCACTCTAGAGTCTTAATACTAAAAGACTGCAATTTTTAGGCAAAAAAACCAAAAGAAACCCAAAAAACACCCAACAAATCATCAGAAACCCCACATAAATACAATCTGTAAAACTGCTGTCATCACAGGACCCTAATCAGTCTCTTCTTCTAGATAAAAGTAATAAAATTCAAAAAAGAAGCACATAAATGTACAAAGTCATTTCTTAACCATCACTAGGACATCACTCCTCTTTAGAAATCATTTTACCCATAAAGCATCCTACAGACAATGGTTTATGCTAAACTACTTAACAGTTTTAGAATGTTTAAATTTAAAAAAACACAAAAGTTGTAAGAAAAAAACAGACAGCCATTTCCCAATCTATTAAAGTTTCCAAATCCACAAAAATCCAGCACTCAAGCTCTTACAGACCATTGCTTTACTAAAGGTTAAGTGAAACCCCAACATTTACACCTCTATTTGCACAAATTCATCACAAACCCTAAAAATTTGTCCCAGATCATCAAAGAATTTCACTCCCTGAGGAGGAAATGTGGCTGCAAGGGATTTTCTGTTAAGAAATTCAAGAATAACACCCACAGAATACATGGTTTCATGGCAAACCCCAAGTTTTGTTAATGAAAGAGGTTAAGTTTTAGCTTTTTTTCCTTAAATTCAAGGAGTTTCCAGCAGGAGCAAGGCAAAATCAAAGAGAAAAACACAGCCAGATGTAACAGAATGCAAGTTGCCTGAATTTAGCTGCAACTCTCAGCAGTAAGGAAAGATTTATCCTAATTATTCTGCTCACTTGGCACGTTCTCAACCATCTTTGAACAAAGTCAACAAGTGATTTATCTCTGGGTGACAGAACCAGCATAAACATCAACCTGTCAACAAGATTTCAACAGGAATCAGCCATGGAAAAATACATTTGACAGTAATCAATAGGATAAAAACTTCCAGAAGGGAAAAATAAACCATGTTTGCTAATAATGCAGCCCTTATAAAATTAAAATGCAATTTATGAAGATTCTTAAACAGCCTAAAACAGAGTCTCTGCAACAACAAACCCAACTAACTTTTAATTCTGTGGGTTTAAAAAAAAAAAAAAANTTACACCTCTATTTGCACAAATTCATCACAAACCCTAAAAATTTGTCCCAGATCATCAAAGAATTTCACTCCCTGAGGAGGAAATGTGGCTGCAAGGGATTTTCTGTTAAGAAATTCAAGAATAACACCCACAGAATACATGGTTTCATGGCAAACCCCAAGTTTTGTTAATGAAAGAGGTTAAGTTTTAGCTTTTTTTCCTTAAATTCAAGGAGTTTCCAGCAGGAGCAAGGCAAAATCAAAGAGAAAAACACAGCCAGATGTAACAGAATGCAAGTTGCCTGAATTTAGCTGCAACTCTCAGCAGTAAGGAAAGATTTATCCTAATTATTCTGCTCACTTGGCACGTTCTCAACCATCTTTGAACAAAGTCAACAAGTGATTTATCTCTGGGTGACAGAACCAGCATAAACATCAACCTGTCAACAAGATTTCAACAGGAATCAGCCATGGAAAAATACATTTGACAGTAATCAATAGGATAAAAACTTCCAGAAGGGAAAAATAAACCATGTTTGCTAATAATGCAGCCCTTATAAAATTAAAATGCAATTTATGAAGATTCTTAAACAGCCTAAAACAGAGTCTCTGCAACAACAAACCCAACTAACTTTTAATTCTGTGGGTTTAAAAAAAAAAGAGACAAAGTTCCCACAGCCAAACTTCAGAATTTTGGACCAACAAACAGTTTGAAAAGAAAATAAGAATGATAATAATTAGAAGAATGATAAGATGATTATGAATGATGATGATGATGATGATGATAATAATAATGAGTTGCTCAGTAGTAGGATGCAAAACTGTCACAGATAAATACAAACTTTGATAATAATAATAATAATAATAAAATGTTGTTATTATTAGTTGCTCAGTAGTAGGATGCAAAACTATCACAGATAAATACAAACTTTGCTTAGAATTTAAAAGTCCCACCTAAAGGATGGCAGTTGCCACATTTTTTAGAGAAGTACTTTCTTTGTTTCTCTCTAGATTAAAAAAAAGAAGAGTTCTTAAAGCACTTAAGGAGCAACTAAGAGTGAAGTTTCACAAAGTACCAGCTTTCAAGCTGTGATCCTTGAAGTTCCTTCCAATCTTGACATTCTGAGCATTCCTCTGTGACCTGATCTGGGTGTTCCTCCTCTGGCAGGGGGATGGGACCAGATGAGCAAAGAACAGCAAAGAACTTCTTTCTTCTCTCCATCCTAAATCTCCCCTCTTCCAATTTGCATCCATTATTCCTAGTCCTGCCATCCTGTACCCTATTAAAAAGTCCTGCCCCAGCCTTTCTGTAGCCCCATTCAGGGACTGAGAAGCTACTCCGAGGTCCCCCCCGAGCCTTCTCCAGGCTGAAATCTTTCACCCTGTCCTCATAAGCAAGAAGTTTTTTACTTTGAGGGTGGTGAGACACTGGAAGTGGTTGCCCAGAGAGGTTGTGGATGTCCCCTCAATCCCTGGAGGTGTTTAAGGCCAGGCTGGATGAGACATTGAGCAACCTGATGTAGTGGGAGGTGGAATTAGATGATCTTGAAGGTCCCTTCCAACCCAAACCATTCTATGATTTTTCAGCATTAGAGTTGAAGTTTTATCATTTTCTAGTTTAATAATCATTAGCAGCATTTAATCCATGTGTTTAATTACAGTTTTAAAAATGCAGGGTGATTTTTTATTTTTTTTTAAACTACACCAGAATTTAGCTACACCCCCAATCCTCATTTTATGCAGAGGAGACATTTACCACCAAATACATTCAGAACAGATCCTTCCAAAGAAGTTCTTATATGCCCTATCCCATAAAAAGCTGCAAACACCCTCTGGAGATGTGCAGAAATCATTCTGTGCATCCTATTAAAGGCTTAACAACAGGTACTTCTAGAAGAAGGATGAATAGATAGAATCAGAGAATAGTTTTGGGCTGGAAGAGACCTTAAAGATTCTAAATAGGAAAAAACAAAAAAAACCAAAAAAAAACCAAAAAAAAAAACCCCACCCAAAAAAGTTGGAAGGAACTTTAAAGCTTTTCTTTAAAGAATTCAACCTGTCAAAAAAGTTTCATTGCATTATAAACTACAGAAAATGGAGATGGAAGATTTCAAGTAGACTAAAGAACACTACCAATGCCAAAACTTCCCTGCATTATCAGGCTAACAGACATGAAAGGTGAAGTTATCTACACTGGGATTCATCTCCTTGCAGACAGCTAACCATCCCTGTCTCCCTCCACAATAAATGGAGCCTCAGCCAAGACAGATAAGAGCTGGTGACAAAACAAATTGCACCCTCGAGCAAACAGCTTAATAGATGAAATGAATCATTTCTTAGAAGCACACCTTTTCATTTTCTCCCAGAGAAATTTAGGATCACAAGAGTTCATTGGATGTACATATCATGTACATAAGACAGATTTAAGTTTCACCTTGTTTCTCCTTTCTATACTTCTGTCTCAGGTGAGCAACACCATCCACACCAACTATTTGAATACAGAATTTTATGGTGAGAAGAAGACTTGTGCTGCACTTCTTCCTAGAAATAAAAACCCACAAAATTTGACACAAACTGATCTCAGAGACACTTTTTTAGCATAAATAAATTTTTTACCAATAGTTAGAATCTGAAAGTAAACTGAAGGAAACATCAACTCAGTACAAAAACTATCCCAGTATGATTTCTATTTTTTTACAATATCTTCTATTAATTTTTACTAGTCATAACTAATTATTCCAGAGTATTTCAGACTCTTTAAGCCCCTACTATCCAATATGCCTAAGTATTCAAGACATAATATGGGACTTCAGAGCCCAAAAGCCTGTGTAGAATCATAGAACGGTTTGGGTTGGAAGGAACTTTAAAGATTATGTAGTTTCAATCCCACTGCCATGGGCAGGGACATCTCCTCCCACTACCCCAGGGGTTGAGGGAACATCCACAACCTCTCTGGGAAACCTCTTCCAGTGTCTCATCACCCTCACAGCAAAGAACTTCTTTCTTCTCTCCAGCCTAAATCTCCCCTCTTCCAATTTTCATCCATTATTCCTAATCCTGTCCTATTAAAAAGCCCACCCCAGCCTTTCTGTAGGCCCCCTTCAGATATTGATAAGCTACTATGAGGTCCCCCCCTTGGTTTTAGTGGGGTTTTTTTCTTTAAATTTATTTTATTTTATTTTTGTGTCCTTTTGCTTCCACCCAGAGGTGCTTCCAGTGCAAAACCCTTCCTCCTCCACCTTCCTTAAGTGACTCAAGCCTTTACAACCACCATTCAAAGGCACTCAAAGCAAGATGACAATCTACACTTGCCCTACAGTCAAACACTTTGCAGATGCAGCATTCTTGGGGGTGGGAGCAGCAGTGTTAAAGCTCAGCCCTGTAATTTCTTTTTCACTGTGTGACTACAACACAACCAATCTTCTCCCTTCACTGATGACAAAACCTAGAAACTCTCCTGCTCCTTCTAAATTCCATAATAAAACACTACAGTAGATTTTTTCCCAACATTTACACACTGTTGTAGTTTTATATTAGTCCTACCATCTCCCATAGTTCACCTAACACTGAGTTACTTGAAGTTCTCAGAAAAACTGTGAGATCTGCCCATTTCTGAAGAAGTTTTGCTATTAAAAATCTGGAAAACCTGCAGTGAAATCTAAGTGCATCAAGATTTTAGGAAGTTTGCAGGCATCAGAGCTGCTGATGTCTAGCCTTAAGTCTTCTCAGAGTCAAAAAATAAAAATAAAATGCTAAAAAGAAGGTTTCATTCTCTAAGTGAACAGCCAGTATATTTTTAAGCAAGAATTTCCCAGTCTTTCAGACCTGCCACCCTATTTTTGATGAGGTGACAGAACAGTCCCATCAACATGGAAAGTTTAAGTTTTCCTCTTTCACATGAGCTGTGGGTGAGTGGTTGGCAGGGCACTAGTAGTAAATAGAACAAAATTAAGTTCCACAATAAAACACTAAAAAATAATTTATAATAATAAATAAGACTGGAAGAAACACCACTATATGGTCAGTATCTTGGAGAGAATAACCTACAATATAGAAAAGTGGAAAAAACCAAACCACTGGGTCTGAATCAGACTTTCAAGGTCCTCCACCAGTCAAGAATATGCATTTCCTTTGTTTTTTTTCACAATAAACCAGTGAATGAGAAAAAAAAAACCTACAGACAACACTGAGGTTGGTATATATTGCAAGGAAATATCAAGACAGCAATAGCAAGATCATTGCCCCCTCTCTGGAGGTGTTTAAGTAAATAGAACAAAATTAATTTCCACAATAAAACACTAAAAAATAATAATTATAATAATAAATAAAATTGGTAGAAACCCCACTATATAGTCAGTATCTTGGAGAGAATAACCTACAATATAGACATGTGGAAAAAAACAAACCACTGGGTCTGAATCAGACTTTCAAGGTCCTCCACCAGTCAAGAATATGCATTTTCTTTGGGTTTTTTTCACAATAAGCCAGTGAATCAGGGAAAAAAAAACACAGACAACTCTGAGGTAGGTATATATTGCAAGGAAATGGCAAGACAGCAATAGCAAAATCATTGCCCCCTCTCTGGAGGTGTTTAAGGCCAGGCTGGATGAGGCAATGAGCAACCTGGTCTAGTGGGAAGAGGGGGGTGGAACTAGATGATCTTGAAGGTCCCCTCCAACCCAAACCATTCCATGATTCTATGATAAGATTCTGATTACTGACACCAAGGCTGTTAATAGGACAGATGTGCCAAGAGCAATCAAACTCCAATCCATCGAAAAACCCATCATTAGGAGTCACTGGCATCACTTCCCACTGCCTCTAGTTGTGAAATGTGTCCAAAAAAACCCTAGACACTTTCATAACCAGGCTGATAATCACTAGCTCACAAGGCACTTTCCATTTCTAAGAGGTATTACACAAGACAAATGCAACCTGCCCTATAGTTTTGAGAACTCAGCAAGAGCCTTACACCTTTTAAAGCCCTGACACCAGCTGGAGCTCCAGAAGCAAGTCATTTCATGCTCTTTTCTTCCTGGTAAGCAGCTCAACAAATTTAAGAAGCAACACAAACAGACATCACCATCAGATGCTTCACCATCACTTAAAACACAAGGCTAATTTTAAAGATTATTGCAGCAGAAGAAATACCAGATTTTCCTAAATTATCTTCTACAAACAGTTACGCAACAGCATCTCCCAAAGAGGACCTGCCACAAATTTTGTGCTATCTGCTAGGACTTTAATTTTTTTTATCTGTAAATCATAGAATGGGTTGGAAGGGACTTTAAAGATCATCTAGTTCCAACCCCCCTCCCATTAGATCAGGTAATAGTGAAAATCAGTGACAAAATATTGTTGAGACCCTGTGATGTCATGATATATAAAAACAAATTGGTTTTAATTATGTGATCACATGTTGCAGACCCCACTGAAATAAAAACTTCTCCTTAGCTAAAAGAAAATAACATGTCCATCTTGTTTATAGATATCCACCAATCTAACCCATCAAGATCTGGTTTCAAAGAGGTCTGAAGATCATAACCAAGCTCTTTAGACAACCATTTTCTGAGCAGAGACAACTCAAAATTGTGAAATTTCAACTCAAACTGTCAAATCTCAACTCAAAATAAGCCCTAAATTATACTTTCCCAAGTTTCAGAAACAGTATCCAAGTAGAATATTCACATCCTTGAGGAATTCCACTACATTTTGTCTTTTTCCTTCCTTTTTTTCCCCCCACAAAACTGATATAGAAATACTTTGCACACCAGAAAGAAGTCATATTACTGTGATTCATGATGGGGTCACTGTCTTTCAGACAGGACACTCCATCTTTATTTCAGAAATCCTACTGCAGAAAACAGACAACTCTGATTTCTCTTTGTCCAATCTGGACACATTCTGAAGAATTGCTTCATTTAATTCATGTTCATGATTTCTCAGAATTGTTTCACCTTTTTCAAGATCTTATTTATTAACATTACCCCATCATTTTCTCATGCCATAAGCCACAAACAGGAGTAAAAAATCCACCATTAATCAACATTTTTTAAAGTAACCACTGTGGGAACACCAAACATCCTCTTTCTTGTTAAAAATCATTATCACAAACAGGATTTTTATCCCACATTAAGGCAGGTGAAAGCATCAAATACTAGTTTAGATGCAAGTATTGGGATGCAAAGATATGGATTTGCTGTTGGTACCTAATGGTTGCAAATTGGAATAGGGAAGATCTGGATATAAGACAGAAGTTCTTTAGTGTGAGAGTGGTGAGACACTGGAAGAGGTTGCCCAGAGAGGTTGTAGATGCCCCCTCAATCCCTGGAGGTGTTTAAGGCCAGGCTGGATGAGGCACTGAGCAAACTGATGTAGTGGGAGATGTCCCTGATCATGATGACACTGGTGTTGGAACTAGATGGTCCTTAAGAAAAAGATCAACCCAAACCTACAGTTACTCATTTTCAATTCTTTATGGTCATTTGTAGCATTCTGAACAAGCTAGGAAATGTCAGGAAATTCACCATGCTTCAACATGAACTAAAATTATAAATGCCCAGTCCATCTGCTGGCAAGAAAAGTGAATTTAAGCCCAGGAATCAAATAGAAGACTGGTGCAGAGGATAGATTTCATAGAATCATAGAATGGTTTGGGTTAGAAGGGACCTTCAAGATAGTTCCAACCCTCCTGCCATGGGCAGGGACACCTCTCACTACACCAGGTTGCTCAATGCCTCATCCAACCTGGCCTTAAACACCTCCAGGAATTGAGGGGGCATCAACAACCTCTCTGGGCAACCTCTTCCAGTGTCTCACCACCCTCACAGCAAAGACCTTTTCTTCTATCCAGCCTAAATCTCCCCCCTTCCAATTTATATCCATTACTCCTAGTCCTTCCATCCTGGACCCTATTAAAACGTCTTACCCCTGCCTTTTGTAGCCCCCTTCAGGTATTGAGAAGCTACTCTGAGGTCCCCCCTGAGCCTTCTCCAGGTTGAACAACCCCATTTTCTTCATCTTGTCCACCTAAAGCAGTTGTCCCAGCCCTCTCATCATCTTCATGGTCTTTCTCTGGACCCACTCCAACATCTCAATGTCCTTCTTATGTTGAGGACACCAGAACTGAACACTGCAACTCCACTTGGGATCTCACTGCTGAAGAACACTGTACAGGTGAGAGATTGAGCTCTCCAGAAAACAAATAGGTTTTGTTTCATACTTCAAAGCCCTTTTTCCTCATTTGAGTTCTTAACATTGGGTGACATAATCAACCTCGGTGTACTAGAACTCTGCCAGGGTATGTTCTCCTCGAATTCTAAGTGAATATACAGTTTTTCAAATCCTCTTAAGCTCTTACATAATACTGTTATTTGTATTATAACAACAGCTGCTTTACATTATCACACAGGCTGCAGCATTTCCAGCTAAGAGCTTGAAAGCAGCATGAATAGGAAGATGTGCAGAACCTCCCAGCTTACTAAAGAGCTCAAAAAATTCAATAATTTTCACAATATTCATCATAAACTGCAGTTCAACCCCATGTACAAAAGGCAGTGTCCCTGATCTGAATCACAATTCATCAGTTTGTCATCTTAGGACATAATTAGAAAACACTATTAAGCAGGAATGAAGTTCATCAAGAAGTTCTGCAGCATTTCAGTGGAATTTTTAAATAAAAATTCAAGAAAAAGGCAGTATTTTATGAATACACACATTCTGAGGGGGGAAAAAGGTTAGAGCTGCACCAGGATATCATGTCCTTGAAAGCAAAGCAGGCAAAAAAGCAAGAGAAACGCACTGCTAATTTGGCATTCCAGTTGCTACTGGGATAAAATGGACAATGAGACACTAAAGGAGTGGGGCTGCACAAGAATTATTCAAATATTATCCTGAAGGCAGGGATTTAGAGCCTTAGGAGAGAGCAGGATAATCAGAACAGGGCATGAGGAAGATGACTGCTGCAAGTAGCATCTGCAGCAGCATATTATAAACATACAGATATACTCTTAACATGCTCTTTGTTTAAAATAATAAAAAAATAAAAATCAGATTACATATCTACACATCCCATGGGAATATCACTTTCCAAAGCAAGATGATTCCAGGAACAGCCCAAAAATTTCACTCTACAAACCTCAATCTGTGCTAAATGCACTAAGTCCACTTCGTCTGTCAGCTTTTCCCTGTTTTTTAATGGAAATCTCAGGTCTGGATCACAAAAATTCCCTGAAAAGTGCCAAATAAATGTGCTGTCTTCGGTACCTTGCCTACCAGGCATCATGGATTCAGCTTAACTGAAAAACTATCAGCCTACCACTTTCCTGGTCAGGTAGAATATTCAAGAAAAAGGTGAGATGAGACTATACTTTCTCCTCCTTAGCTTTTATTATTAAGTCTTCAAATCTAGAATCAAAAAGGGGAAATACTAGTCTACTTAAGTTAACATTTTGATATTTCCCACAGCAAAATCTCATTGTATCATGTAGTAATGACTTAAAAATCTCATTGTATCATGTAGTAATGACTTAGTCGTACGTTTGTTTGAGATTGCTTCTAAGGATCAGCAATAGGAACAAGAATAACCCCCACACTTAGAGCTATCAAAAAAACCCTCCCCACTATCCCTAACCCAGCTCCTCATTGTGCATGCCTTTGCAAGAACTGCTTCATGCCAACAAAATAAACCCTTGGCTTGTAAACACTTCAATATATAGACTTGGTTTTGCTGAGATTCATTAAACTGGTCCTTCCCCAGAGCCTGAAGCTCTAAATATATCCATAATAAACAACTCCAAAAAGCAGGCTGGATGACTAAGGAGTGACTGCACTACAGAGGGCAGGAGTAAGCAGATTTGCATGCAGTTCATTCATGCTAGATGCCTGCAAATCATACAATACACTTCAGCAGCTCCTGGAACTGGCAAAGGTACCCCTGAAGAAATAATTTCTTTGCATAACTGCTCTCAACAAGCTTTAAAAAAAAGCCCCCAAATGATCTGTGCAGAAGCAAAACCCCAAAGCTTTATTGTGAAGCTTTCTCCTTCACAGGTGTTGTAGCATCTCTTACCAATAGGAATATTTCTATCTGAAAATAGGTCACATTTGTCACCAAGCATCCTCTGGCCAATGTATGCTTTTTCCCTAGTGGATGTTGTCCAGTACCTTATTAAAAAAAAAAAAAACAAACCCAAAACAAAAACCACACCCTCCCCCAAAATCAGCCACACATCTGTCCTTCAGAAAGAAAAACAAAAAATACCCACACACCCCCCAAAATCAGCCACACATCTGTCCTTTAGAAAGAAAAAGAAAAAAAACCCACACACACCCCCAAAAGCAGCCACACATCTGTCCTTCAGCTATTACCAAGACTATCCAGCAACTACAAACATGATGGATAACCCCAAAAATATGGGAAGAGGAGGCTCAGAAGACCCTGCAGCAGATGGGGAGGAGAAACCCTGTCCCAGCTGCTTGTAAAGCCACGATTCCCCCCCAAAAATACCACATCTGGTACTAGAAGATGTTAAAATTAAGGAGGAGCTGTGAATAACATAGTGGATTTGAGTGCCCCAACTGCTGGTAACCCCACAGTGTCCCCAAAAAATCCCATCTTGTGTGCTAAAAAAACACCCCAAATTAAGGAAGAGCTGGGAATAATGTGGTGGGTTTGGGAAGAGGAGGCTCAGAGGATGCCACAGTGGGGGGGAAGTGAGGAGAAACCCTGGTTAATCCCACATGCCTCCCAAAACAATTCCATGTTGTGGCACCTTTCAAAGTCATCTTCCATAAATTTAACTAGTGGGTGCCAAAAAAAAAAAAAAAAGGGAAACAAGCAGAAAAGATCACACTCCAGGACTTTCAAAGTCATCTTCCCTAAAATTAACTAGTGGGTGCCAAAAAAAAGGGGAAAAAGCAGAAAAGATCCCTCTCCAGGACTTATCTGAGGTCTTTCTGTAGGAAGACAAAGGCAGAAAATCCACCCCAACAAGCATCCTGAGAGAGTAGAATCATAGAATAATTGGAAAGGACCTTAAAGACCATGTAGTTCCAACCCCCAAGGGACACCAGGTTGCTCAATGCCTCCTCCAGCCTGGTCTTAAAGACCTCCAGGGATTGAGGGGACATCCACAACCTCTTTGAGAACCTCTTCCAGTGTCTCACCACCCTCACACTGAAGAACTTCTGTCTTCTCTCCAGCCTAAATCTCCCCTCTTCCTATTTCCATCCATTAGGTACTAACAGTAAATCCACATCTTTGCATCCCAACCTTAACCCCATCACAGTAAGAACTTCTTTCTCCTTCTCTCCAACCTAAAATCTCCCCTATTCCCATTCAAGAAGGATTTCCCTGCAGCGAGGAGAAGGAAGGGACATCCCAAAGGATCTTTTGGTCCATCCAAGGAGAAGAAGACACACTCGTGACTCTCCCCGAGCAAAACCTGTTGGCCACGCACCCGGCTTGCGGGATGAGGAGGGAGGGGGGGAAGATGCACCGTCATCCCCCCAAAAAGACACCCGTGACGGGTCCCATGCCTCGTTTATTTGTTTTAATTTTTTTAAAATTTATACCTGGCGAAGGGCAGCG
>VZTY01035085.1:41650-54672 GCA_013400935.1 Turnix velox
CTTTTGGACCTTGTTGGGTTTGGAAGGGCCCCGCCTCTCAAGCCTCTCAAGGTCCCTCTGGATGCCATCCCTTCCTTCTGGTGTATCAACTGCAAGACACAGCTTGGTGTCCATCCTCTACTTGGCACTCAGACCACATCTGGAATGCTGTTCCGTGCAGAATTCCTCCCCTGCAGAGTTGCTCCACTGTGCTGTGAGTCTTTCCAAGAGGTCTCTCCTCCCTTCAGGAGACTGGGGGAGAAGAAGAACACAAACACAGGGAGATAAAAAGCAAGTCCAGGGGAGCTTTAGTGCTGTGGAGGAGGAAGAAGGTGTGTGCTTCCTGCTAGGGGTGGGGAGGAGCATTTCCTGCTGGTTCCAAGGACAATTGGGGAGTTGCTGACTACTGGGAAGGAAATACATCTTGTAATCCCTCATTTTTCACTTGCTTTTTTGGCAAAGCCACCAATCTAGCTGGTGACACCAGCACAAGAGGTAGTGAAGGGGACAGAGAGCCCATCCCACACAAAGGGGAGAAAAATATCAAAGCTTGTGAGTCTTCTCCAAGTCCTGCTGAGCAGAGAAGCAATGCAGAAACTTCACTTTTCCTGTGATAGCTTTGTCCCACGTCTGCTTCTGGTGGCCACCACAAGCTCCCACTTCACTCAGAAAGGAAACAGGACGTTAAAAGAACGTCACAGGACAAAAGAACATCCCAGAACAAAAGGACAGGAGGCAGACAAATGACAAAAGAAGTCAAGTGCCATCTGCTCCCCCCTAATGGCTCAGTCTGGAAGGATGAAGAGGTGTGAATCTGAAGAGGAAGGCAGAGGTGCAAGGTCTGAGGACATGCCATTAGTGTTTTAGGTGATAAACTAATTAAACACAGTAAAGTTAGGAGTGGTTTCTAAGGCTGGTGATTTGCATTCCTTTTCACTTAGGGTTTTGGGCTTGGCCCCAGTTATTTAGGGATTCCCAGGAACTCTTCTCCAGGAGAGCAAGGGGAGGAAAAAATGAGTCAAGTTCCAGAAAAAAAAAAATCTCTTTCCTTAGTGCTAACATGTTGCCTTGTAGTTATCATGAGTTCATCTTGGAGGTACTTTCTCTGTTCTGGGAAAGGTTGGGACACCTTTATGTGACATCATGCCAAATTTCCTCATGCAGGTGTCTTGCTGGCTGGGAGAGACTTTACCTGAGCCAGGTTCTCAAAATCCCCCATCACCTTGCAAGGGTAGGAGAGTAAAGACCTGGGAAGAGGAAGGAAAGGCAGGATTTAAAAAAAATCTCCTTCTGAAGAACAAATTTGTGGTGAGACACACTCTGAAAATAAAGGGCAGAAAGGATTCTTTCAATTATTCAATGAAATATGGGGTTTTGAATGGGAGGAAGTGTGGAAAACCAGGCACGTGTTTGTCATGGCAAGGGAAAAAAAACAAAAGTACATTATTAATTTGTGTTAAAATCAAAATTAGAATTGTGATCATGTGACAGATTGCTCAATCCTAGTGTCATTGAAGCATGAGTGCTAATGGCTAGGATATGACCTATATTCCTACTGTGCCACTTGAAACGGATGAAATAACACCATCATGTCCTAAAAGGTAAAGATGGAAAAGCTTTTTTTGTGGTGTTTTCACTGGTACTTACTCCTAGCTACGTCCAAATAAATAGTACCTGCTCAAGGGATCCTTAGGAAGACATTTAACTGCAATAATTTCTGTGTGAAAGGAGGAAATATTCATCCAGAGAAATATGGAACATGAAATATGAAAGGAATATGAAAGATACAATGTGGGGACCAGTAGCTGAAGACCTGCAAAACCACATCTCAATCATGTAATGCCAAAGATTTTTTTGTAAATTAAGCAATTTATTGGAAGGAAAAGCTGGAAAATTGCACCTTTGAGGGCAATTGTAGCCATGGAATATCAGGAATAGTGTTTTACACAACAGAGTGTCTTTCCCTGGAATGTTTGCCTAGAAAGACAGTGTTTTCATTTTTACAAGTGCAACATTTTAGTTTTGAAATGAAACATTTGAAGAATTCATGTCAACAAAGGGGGAGAGGCGAATGGATTTTTTTTGGTGTTGTTATGGTTTGTTGTTTTGTTTCTTTTTTTATTAATTCTCATGAATGCCATGCTAAGTATCTACACAAGTTTGCAGCCCAGAAGCAAACCCAATCTTGGGCTGCATCAAGAGAAATGTGGCCAGAAGGTCAAGGAAGGTGATTTTGCCCCTCTACTCAGCTGTGGTGAGACCCCAGAGAGGTTCTAGATGCTCCCTCCCTGGAAGTATTTAAGGCCAGGCTGGATGAAGCACCTAAAGAAGAGGAAAACTGAATGAAAGGGACAAAAAACCCCCCAAGAAAATAGAAGGACCATCCCCTGGGCTTTAAGGCAAGTCCAGAGTAAAGAGAAGGTCCATATGGTGGATACAATATCCCCAGTCCTGGTAGGGAAGTTCAGGTGCCAGGGCTGGATCTGTGAACCCTTTTATTAATGTGCAGCTTAAAATCTGCTGACCCTGGAAAGCTGCTCTGCACTTTGCTCTTCATTCCAGGGAGGTGAATTTAGCCAAGCTTTAACCATTGGCTTTTTTACTGGGCCAGCAGAGGTCATTTTGGCTTGTTATAGAATGGTTTGGGCTGGAAGGGACCTTCAAGATCATCTAGTTCCATGGGCAGGGACACTTCCCACTACACCAGGTTGCTCAGTGCTTCATCCAGCCTGGCTTTAAACACCTCCAGGGATTGAGGGGGCATCAACAACCTCTCAGAGCAACCTCTTCCAGTGTTTCACCACCTTCACTCTAAGGAATTTCTTTCTTGTCTCCTTCCTAAACTTCCCCTCTTCCAATCTGCATCCATTACTCCTAGTCCTGCCATCCTGGACCCTATTAAAATGTCCTACCCCAGCCTGTCTATAGCCCCCTTCAGGTATTGAGAAGCTACTCTGAGGTCCCCCCTGAGCCTTCTCTTCTCCAGGCTGAACAACCCCAACTCCTTCAGCCTGTCCTCATAAGGAAGATGCTCCATCCCTCTCATCATCTTCATACCTCTCCTCTGGACAGCTCAATGTCCTTCTTATGTTGAGGTGCTCCAGAACTGGACACAGTAACTCCATCTGAGTTCTCACCAGAGGGGTGTTTAATTTGTCAGATGCTGAATTTACAAAGTTACTAGTGGATGTCTAGAATTTCTGGAAAAGGAAGAAAAAAAAAAACAACAAAGTTTTCTTTTTGATGACTTTGCTTTCACTGTGCCAGAAGTTGAAGTCTCTGTGAGTGATAAAGAAAGGAAAGAACCATTTTTCTCAGCAAATGTGTCATAGAAAAAGGAAAGAGAAGAAATAGAAATGAGAATTCTGAAGCTTGTGGTTCATAAGATCTGCTCCTTAGTGCAGTGGCTGGAAATTCAAACAATGCCAAATAGCTCTGCTCACACAATGGATGATTATTTGAACAACTAAGAGTTTTACTCCATTTTAGAGAACCTTCATGCTGTTTTACTCCATTTTAGAGACTCTTCATGCTGTTTCAGGCAGCTTGGAAAATGTTCTTTAACATTCTTCCTGTTTTACAGAGAGAAAACAGTATTTTTTAAAAGAAAATCTCCAGGTTTAAATCCAAACCAAAGGCAACCCCAACCCTAATTGAATGCAGAGCTGGAAATTCCATTTCCATGATTAAACAATGAGCATTCTCCTGCTCAACCACTGGTAAATAACATTTGTTGTCCATTTACAACTGGGGTCTTAAAAAAAAACCCCCAGCAATCGGATTTCATGGTGCCTAATTGGAACATTAATATGGAAGGGTTGCAAGTATTCAAGATAAAACTGTGGATTTCTTTGTGTCACCACACTATTTTATAGATGTGGAAGGTTTATCACTGCTGTTCTTCAAACTTCATGAAGTCATCAAGTCTTCCTGAGGCCATTCCTACAAACAGCCTGGCTGGGAATTGAAGGGAGCAGATTTGGGGACAGAAACCAAGGAAGTTTTGTCACAAAGCCACTGTGAAGCTTGTTCTCTGTGAGGGAAAGACCAGGATTAGCCTTTCTTCAGACCCACAATAGGAAAATGTAGAGTTTTTAACTCCCTTCACCATTCTGAGGGCTGGAAACTGAAGGGGAAAAACAAAACAAAAAAAAGGGTTGAGGTTTTTTTCTCTCTGCAAAGAAGTATTTGTCCCAGGGCACAGTAACCACATTCATTGTGGGACTGTTTTAGGAGGTGATTGAGACTGTTTATTTAAGACTACTAGAATGTACACACGAGTCCATATTACTCACAGGCAACATATGCTTTGTTGTATTTCAGTCTCATGTCAATGCAGCCCCCTTATTATGAATCAAACCAAGGATTTGACAAGGCTGCTTCAGTCCCATCTTGCTCACTGCTCCCATTGTTCACTATGCTCACACACAATGTGCCATTTGTAAGAATGAAACAACCCCAGCAGCCAATTTTTCCTTCATTTAACAGCATCAAATAACATCAAATATATTTTACCTTGCTTGGTTTTAGCTAATAAACATGCAATATTTGGGAAGTCATAGTGGAAATGGCTTTATGAGGCACTGAGCAACCTGGTGTAGTGGGAGGTGTCCCAACCCATGGCAGGGGGGTTGGAAATAAATGATCTTGAAGGTTCCTTCCAACCCAAACCATGATTCTAAATAACATTCATGCTCTTCTAAAGGCACTGTGCAATCTTATCAGGAAGAATTAAATGCTCCTCTTGAGGACTAAGAGGCACATTCCTTACCTGTAGCTTGGGCAGAGGTAGGGTGGAGACATTCTCACCCCAGCACCCTTTTAAAAATGTTTCCAGACGGAGCAACATCTGATGGTTTAGCACCAAACAGCATAAAATTATTACAGTGATGTCTATTTCATAATGCAGCAACCCAAAAGTTATGTAAATGTAAACTTTTGGGAACTGGTAATAAATTTGCTCATCATGTCTTTTTTTTCACCTCATCATGCTGGGTGAGCCACTGAGCAACCTGGTCTAGTGGGAGGTGTCCCTACCCATGGCAGGTTGGAACTAGATGATTTTGAAGGTTCCTTCCAAACCATTCAAACCATTCTATTTAATAAAATTGGAGAAGATTGTTTTTTTAGAGATGTAGTTTTCTCAGCCTTGGCTTGAAATTTCTCGTGGAGAGTTTTCAGTTTGTATTTTTTTCTTTTCAAAATACTGATGTGTTTGTTTTTTTCCATGTCTCAAGGAAACACAAGCATGCACATGTAATAAAACTCTTCTGATACTTGTTTGTGCACTTTGCATGCTGGCTGACTTGGCAAAGCAATTATGCTAATCTGGCTGCTAAATGTATTTATTACTTACTTGGGCTGGAGTTGCAACCACACCTGTCTGTCCTATCTCATACCAAGACCTAAGGAAGTTGAGGAACAACAGTGCTGCCCCAATCCATGGACAAACTTCATAATTTCATAAATCATCTTGGTTGAAGGGGACCTTTCAGATCATTGAATCCAACCATCAGCTCAAAGCTTCATAGAGGGACAGGGACTTGATTCCTTGACCCTCAGATTAGGAGTCTGATGATCTACACACCCAGGTCTCTGTAAAAAAGTTCAAACCCTCCCCTTTCCACACATCCCAATGCATAAAGATTTGATTTTTAGGATATTTGATCCACAGATCTTTGTGAAGGACTCACTGGTACGACTTTGGAATGCCCTTGGCTGTTTTTCAGTGGATCCAGGAATGAGAAAATACTACTAGAAAGAAGTTCAATCATGTTGTGTCTCCCATAACTGAGAAATTCCACTCTCCTTCCCTTCCCGAAAGGATTTTCAGTTCTTGTGGTAAGAGAATAAGGATCTGAAAATGATCACTGAGGAGGACACAAGTAATTATTTCCTTCTCTCCACGTTCCCCCTCATGGGTCACACATAAAGTCTTATCTCTCTCCTGATCAAACCCAATGAGTGTAGGGTTGAAGCTGCTGGGATACAGAAGAAGAGAAGGTTTCAAGGCAGTAAAGTGTATTTTCCAAGAGATGCTGAATATTTTCCCTTGCCTGAAAGAGAGAGGAGGCAGGGACAAGCATTGAGCACCTTGGAAGTACCATCTAGTCCTAAGGCCAGTTTTGTAAGGACAAAATTCCACATAAATCCAACTGTTTGGTGGTGACACAAGTGGTCAGAACTCACAACTCTGGAAGCCTTTAGGGTGGCAACCTATGGGAAACAGCAGGCACAGGGTTTCATGTGTATTTTAGGCCAGGAGAATCTGGGATTGAGATAAAACATAGACTCATAGAATAGTTTGGGTTGGAAGGGACCTTCAAGATCATCTAGTTCCAACCCCCCATGGGCAGGGACACGGAGGTTGCTCAGGCTGTCCAGCCTGACCTTAAACATCTCCACGGATTGAGGGGGCATCCACAACCTCTCTGGGCAACCTCTTCCAGCCTCATCATAAAGAATATTTAGGAAAATTGAAGATGTTATTCACCCTTCTCTCCCCCGTGTTTTGGATAACTAATCTCAGCCTTCTCTGTAGAGAAAAGAACATTTATGCAACCAGGAACAAATCCATCATTACAGACCTTCTAGCAGTGATGTTCAGAGCACAATCAAGTGGCTGTCAGCAAGCCAAGCTTGCACATGATTTGGAGCACACCTCTGGTTTCCTAGGGAACCTTCTTTGGGTCCTCCTCTGATGTTCTGNAGGGTTTCATGTGTATTTTAGGCCAGGAGAATCTGGGATTGAGATAAAACATAGACTCATAGAATAGTTTGGGTTGGAAGGGACCTTCAAGATCATCTAGTTCCAACCCCCAATGGGCAGGGACACGGAGGTTGCTCAGGCTGTCCAGCCTGACCTTAAACATCTCCAGGGATTGAGGGGGCATCCACAACCTCTCTGGGCAACCTCTTCCAGCCTCATCATAAAGAATATTTAGGAAAATTGAAGATGTTATTCACCCTTCTCTCCCCCGTGTTTTGGATAACTAATCTCAGCCTTCTCTGTAGAGAAAAGAACATTTATGCAACCAGGAACAAATCCATCATTACAGACCTTCTAGCAGTGATGTTCAGAGCACAATCAAGTGGCTGTCAGCAAGCCAAGCTTGCACATGATTTGGAGCACACCTCTGGTTTCCTAGGGAACCTTCTTTGGGTCCTCCTCTGATGTTCTGAGGCACCCAGGAGACATTTCCTTACCCTCACTGTTGATGGTTTGCTCCATCCCTGAAGTAATCAACACTTCAAAGGTGCATTTGCTTTTTTTTTTTTTTAATTCTTGAGTTTCTAAAGCCAGCAAATGAACTGCTGGCCATACAAAGGCTAGCTGTAAAGCTCAAGAGCCTTGCTTGGATGGCTAGAAAAAGATAAAACGAGAAAAAATAAAAGGAGAAAAAAATAAAAGAAGAAAAAATAACAGGAGAAAAAAGTAACAGGAGAAAAAATAAAAGGAGGAAAATAAAAGGAGAAAAAATAAAAGGAGAAAGAATAAAAGGAGAAAAAAATAAAAGGAGGGAAAAAAAAGCATTGTATATTGGAGATATTGGCTCAAATGGTTTAGGTAAGCTTTTTTCTTCCTAACAGAGAGTATTCTGTGGAGAGGAAATACTTCTGAGTGAGGAAATCAAAGGTTTAATTAGGAAATTCTCAGTCAGCCTTCATAGGCATTCATCCATCTGTCTCCAGAGATGCTGAGACCCCTGTTTTGCAGATGTAGGCTTGATATGCACCTTATCTTCTCTTCTCTACACGTGGTGGTGGTCACAGATGTCTGAATACTCCATTTTCCACGGCAGGCTGAGGCTTTAATGCTTTCCCCTGGAGGAGAGATAAGAGCCAGAACACATGTTGACTGCATTCCATTTTCATTTACAATCAGCCATGTGGAAAAGTTCCTCAAAGTTGCTGACACTCATGTGATATATTCTATCTCTATTAGAGGGGTCGTGGACAGGGACACGTGGTCCTTTTGTTTGCAGAAGACCTTCTCTCCCCCTTTTTACCATCCCATTCTCCATCACTTCTGTCTCCCCTTAATGAAATCCACAGCCTTATCAATTTCCAACCTTGCTCCTCTTTTCTTATCATTCATATTTAATGCATTTCCACCTTCTGTTTTGTAGCCATTTGCATTTTATTGATTCTT
The DNA here is from genome assembly GCA_013400935.1 of Turnix velox. Lineage (NCBI taxonomy): Eukaryota > Metazoa > Chordata > Aves > Charadriiformes > Turnicidae > Turnix > Turnix velox. The sequence continues at coordinate 49,782 of VZTY01035085.1, forward strand.
GGGCAGAGTTTACAAGCCAGTGATTTATTATCTTTCACCCCATCTTGTGCTGACAAGGAACCTGCTATTTTTCTTACTTCAGTGAGACAGAAACGCTTGCAAAATATTTGCAGAATATTTGAAAAACTATTTGTAGAATATTTGAAAAATATTTGCAGAATATTTGCAAACTATCTGCAGAATATCTGAAAAATATTTCTGGGGGAAATGCAAGGTGTACATTCAAGCCATGCTGGTTGTTTTTAATGTAGATTTCTAGAAAAGGAGAAAAGGAAAGGCATGTTTGAGGGTGACCCCCCCATTTTTTGCTCCCAAAACTTGGTGTTGGAGCATCTGCAATGCCTGAGCTGCTTAGAAGGTTGTGAGATGTTTGACACAAGGGAGGACATGAAGGGTTAAGGCCATGTTTTTTATATTTCAGTGTCAGGATATTTGAGAAAAGGATGAATTCAAGACCCCCAGGGTTTAGAAATAATGGGAAGAGGGGAGATTTAGGCTGGATGTAATAAATTTCTTGACAGTGAAGGTGGTGAGATGCTGGAAGAGGTTGCCCAGAGAGGTTGTGGATGCCCCCTCAATCCCTGGAGGTGTTTAAGGCCAGGCTGGATGAGGCATTGAGTAAACTGGTCTAGTTGGAGGTATCCCTGCTCATGACACTGGTGTTGGAACTAGATGACCTTTAAGGTCTCTTCCAACCCAAACTATTCTATGATTCTGTTTATTTTTAATTTTCTATTTATTTTTCTTCTATATATTTTTTATTTTTATCAAGCATTTATCAATATTTAAGCTCCCTGTATTAAATGCAGCAAGACTTGGGAAATATTTTCTTCTAGGCAAACTCAAAGATTTGAACTAAATATTCGATTTTAAAACCAGTAGAAACCACCTAAAGGGCTTCATGCCCAGAAGTGCTTCTTCTTTGTCTTTTGAAACATCATTTCATGTGGAACAAGGATGTTGTTATATGTTGGTTTTTTTTAAATTTTACACAAGCAAGACTATATTTTGAAGAAACACCATTGAACAGGTTGCTCAGAGAGGCTGTGGATGCCCCCTCAATCCCTACAGGTGTTTAAGGCAAGGCTGGATGAGTCTTTGAGCAACCTGATGTAGTGGGAGGTGTCGCTGGAATCATTGGAAATAGATGATCTTTAAGGTCCCTTCCAACCCAAATCATTCTTTGATTCTATGAGTGACCAAAAGAGCTCTTTCTGGAACAGGGTATTGACCAATATTGACTTTCAACAGCTGTCAGTACAAAGTGTGAGATCAATGGCAAGATTTAGATTACATTTTATCTGAAGTCATCACATATGGTGTGTACAACCTCAAGTTTCTAGTGAGTTCTGTTTGCTCCTATTTATTTCAAAGCTCATCAAAACCCTTTTGGGTTCTCTCCCCTTTACCAGATAATTAGAAATACAGCCCTGGCAGTAGGTTTTAAAATTTCTAGTTCAGTGAAAATTCATCCATCCAAAGGCTGAGTTTTATTCCTTTGCTGGACAATGGTGCAACAAGACTTGGGGAAAACAGTCTGTTGCAGGGGGGGGTGTCTGGAAGAGGAGACTTCCACTAGAAGCAGGACAAAGAGCTTAGGTATTAACCTGGGATCTTAACCAGTGCAAAGCTTAAGGGACTTAGAGAGATTTACAGAGACGTGAGGGAACTTGACAGGGAGGAAAAAGAGCAGGGTGATTTGGTTCAGCAGCTGAGAAAGAGATGCAGAAAAAAAATCTGTGAGGAGAGAGAGGACCCTGTGTACTTAGACTTCAAATCCAAGAGAACTATCAAGTGGGGAGATATAATAATACATATAGCTTCTTGTTGGTATTAATAGACTTGTTTTGTTATTTTTTTCCTTAGAGAAATGTATTTTTTTAGCTACATGTAGAATCATAGAATAGTTTGGGTTGGAAGTGACCTTCAAGATCATCTAGTTCCAACACCAGTGTCATGAGCAGGGACACCTCCCACTACACCAGGTTGCTCAATGCCTGGCCTTAAACACCTCCGGGGATTGAGGGGGCATCCACAACCTCTCTGGGCAACCTCTTCCAGTGTCTCACCACCCTCACAGGAAAGAATTTCTTTCTTATATCCAGCCTAAACCTCCCCACTAGACCAGAATGCTCAATGCCTCATCCACCCTGGTCTTAAACACCTCCAGGGATTGAGGTGTCCAAGTGGGGGTTGAATATCTCCAGAGTAGGAGACCCCACACCCTCTCTGGGCAGCCTGGGACACTCTTCTCTCACCCTCACCCTGACAAAGTTTGTTCTCCTATTTCTGTGGAATCTCCTGTGTTCCAGCTTGCACCCATTGCCCCTTGTCCTATCAGTGGATGTCAGTGAGACATCCTCATGTCAGCTCCATCCTCCTGATTTTCACCTTTTCCATATTTATAGACATTAATGTGTTCCCTACTCTTCTCCAAACTAAAGAGCCCCAGCTCCCTCAGCCTTTCCTCAGAAGGAAGATGCTCCAGACTCTTCATCATCTCTGTCTCTCTGTCCTGGACCCTCTCTAGCAGTTCCCTGTTCTTCTTCAACTGAGAACCCTACATCTAGACACTGTGATGAGTGATTGGAGACCACAGGACCATATTAGAGTCACATCATTAAAAGTTTCCAACAGATTTAGGTCTACCCCTCATCATCCTAACTCAGGAAAACACAGGAGACTCTCAGCCTGTCTGGATTATTAACGCCCCCCTCAAACAGCCTGGAGCAAATGCCAAAGCTGAGAGCTCCTCACTGAAAGGATCCTTCCATTTATCTTAGCTGTAGCTCCAATCTGTGCTCTGTCCTTTTCTTCTGACAGTAGTACGTGGATGTGGTGAAGAAATCCCACACAAGCTGTTCACACTAAAACCAACAGCTGATTTTGGTGGTAAAATACTTGGTTTAGGAAGAGAGCAGTAGCCACACTCAGCACCTCAACTGACTAATTGTGGATGTAGCCCAAAGATGAGCATTGCGGCAATTTGGGAGTGAAGCAACAAGTGATTTGCAAAGGCAGAGCCCTCTTGCAGGGGAAAAAATGCTCTGTTGCAACATCCTGGCCAGAGAAAAATGAGAAACTTCCTAGAAACTGGTGATTTGTGACTGAGCAGTGGGAACCCACCTTGAATCTCTGCATGAGGAGACACCAAATGGCAGGCACACATCCCCGTCACAAGAATCATCGAATAGTTTGGGGTGGAAGGGACCTTCAAGATCATCAAGTTCCAACTTGAAGGGACACTTGAGGGTTGGGACATCTCCCTCTGGATCAGGCTGCTCAATGCCTCATCCAGCCTGGCCTTAAACATCTCCAGGGATTGAGGGGGCATCCACAACCTCTCTGGGCAACCTGGCATAATGGGAAAGACATTTTTCCTAAGTCATTTCTGTTGGGCAGCATTTTTGCCAAGCCATTTCATAGAATCCTGGAATGGTTTGGGTTGGGAGGGACCTTCAAGATCATCGAGTTCCAACCCTCCTGCCATGGGCAGGGACTCCTCCTGCTAAATCAGACTGCTCAATGCCTCATCCNAATGGGAAAGACATTTTTCCTAAGTCATTTCTGTTGGGCAGCATTTTTGCCAAGCCATTTCATAGAATCCTGGAATGGTTTGGGCTGGGAGGGACCTTCAAGATCATCGAGTTCCAACCCTCCTGCCATGGGCAGGGACTCCTCCTGCTAAATCAGACTGCTCAATGCCTCATCCAGCCTGGCCTTAAACACCTCCAGGGATTGAGGAGGCATCCACAACCTCTCTGGGCACCATCTTCCAGTGTCTCACCTCCCTCACAGCAAAGAATTTCTTGCTTCTATCCATCCTAAATCTCCTCTCTTCCAATTTGCATCCATTACTCCTAGTCCTGCCACCCTGTACCCTATTAATAAGTCTTACCCCAGCCTTTCTGTAGCCCCCTTCGGGTATGGAGAAGTTACTCTGAGGTCCCCCATGACCCTTCTCTTCTCCAGGATGAACAACCCCGACTCATCCTGTCCTCATAATTGAGTTCATCATTTACTTAGTCTTCCACCAACTATCTCTGAGCTTCTCAACAGCCTCATCAGGTGAGCCAGAGAAAGTGGACTTGGTTATTGTCAAGCACAGATTATCTATCCCATTTTGTCCCCAAAAAACCCCATTTACAAAGAAGAGAAGGGCAAAGGGCAGGACAGATGACACCAGTGTACCCAGGACAACCTGACCCTTGCTCTGGAACTGCAAACCTCTAGGGTCAGTCCTTCAGCAGCAGGGAGCTGAGCGATGCCCTGTCACTGTGACTGGTCCCTTTCTCATGTCATGTCCCCTCCCATGGTTTTTTTTTCTTCCTGCTGGCCCTCTCCAGCATCTGCACTTGGAAAGTGATGAGGGCTACAGTGCTGCCCCACACCCTACCCTGTGCAGGGTATGTTCTATCTCATTTTCCAGCAATTTTAGTTAAATTTAAAATGTTTATTTTATGCATACATGCCCAGGTAACTTACAGAATAGAATTATAGAATGGTTTGGGTTGGAAAGGACCTTCAAGATCATCTAGTTCCAACCCCCCTGCCATGGGCGGGGATACCTCCCACTACACCAGGTTGCTCAATGCTTTAAACACCTCCAGGGATCGAGGGGTCATCCACAACCTATCTGGGCAACCTCTTCCAGTGTCTCACCACCCTCACAGCAAAGAACTTCCTTCTCTCCAGCTTAAATCTTCCCTCTTCCAATTTGCATCCATTAGGTACCACCAGTAAGTACACAACTTTGCATCCCAATACTAACATTAGAACATAGTATTTAGGTTTCTGGAGCTTTGGCTTTCTTGCTTAAATCTTATCCTAGAATTGTTTGGGTTGGAAGGGACCTTCAATATCATCTAGTTCCAACCCCCCTGCCATGGGC
>VZTY01035086.1:0-12232 GCA_013400935.1 Turnix velox
AAAAACAAACCACAGAACATTGGTGAATGGGAAGTAGAGGATGATGTTGGTGGAAGAACACCACCAAGAATCATAGAGTGAAATTTTTTTNCATAGAGTGAAATTTTTTTATTTTTTTTTTACTGTTTACAAGGGGATGTAGCAATAGGATGAGGGGCAGTGCTTTGAAACTAGAGCAGGGCAGGGTTAGATGAGACATGAGGAAGAAGTTCTTCCCCATGAGGGTGGTGAGATGCTGGCCCATGTTGCCCAGAGAGGTGGTGGAAGCCCTATCCAAGGAGACATCCAAGGCCAGGCTTTCTGGGGCTCTGAGCAACCTCATCTAGTGCAGGATGTCCCTGTCACTGCAGGGGGTGGCACTAAATGACCCCTGAAGTTCCCTTACAACCCAACACATTCTGAGAATCTGTGAAATCTACAGCTCACAATGTAAAAGGCAACACAGAAAAAAAAGTAAATTATTAAAATTGGTGAGGTTTAGCACAGAAAGTGACCTGTGACATGGTGGGAAGGGGAGCTTTGTAATTCCTGCTGCTGGTGTGTAGTTAGGAGAGGTGTGCAGGATGGTGGCCAGGGCAGTAACTTTCCATTCCTGCATAACTCAGGAGGTTAAACAGCAAACATTGAAAGTTCACTTCCAGGAGCTGTAACAGAGCCAGCTGAGGGACTGCTGACTAGGAAGTTGATGTTCTTGATAGGTTTGCCTCAAAGAGAGCAATGTGAGATGTAAGGAGTGGGATATTAGAGTGGGATTTTTTAAGTGTCTGGGAGAGCCTTTCCAAGGAGAACAATGGGATGGCTGAGGTGAGGCTCTGGAGTTAGGAGGGAGCAGGTTCAGAGGTGGCATCAGAGATGGCAGATGAAGGTGCTGTCTTGTCACAAAGATCTGTTGAAGTTTGGTGGATGGAGATAACAATATGGCTGTGGTGAAGTGACAGTGCTCTGTTTGCCTTGCTGCCCTGTGATATTCCACCTCAGAGCAGTGCAAAGTCTACACAGCATCTGTGAAACAAGATGGAATGGCATAAATTAAAGTTCTCTGGAGGACTTTCACATCTGCTGCCTCTGTAGAGTCAGTGGGGAAATGCAGGCTTCCCACTTGAGTGCTTTGTGGTCCCATATTGCCCAGTTTTATTGAGACCTGTCACCAAATTCCCCAAAATGCCATCATAAATCATGGGCTGTGGCCTCAGCAAGTGTGTTTGCAGGAGATCATGCAAGAGGTGGGCTTTGAGCTGCTGCTTCCTAATGTCTAGAAGGAGCAAATGCTGAGCCTTGTCTGGGAGGGGGGGCAAAGGAGACCCCAAACTCTGTGACCCCCAGGGAACTGCAGTGTGGGTCTTGAGTTATGTCTCCATAACTCCTCAAGCTTGATGTTGGCACCTGTGGTAGGACTTTGCAGAGCTCAGGAGGTGCCTCTCCCTCCAGACTAAGGAGTGTTTTGTTCTTGTGTGTGCTTTTCCTCCCTCTTCCAGTTCAATAGTTGCATACCAGCCAGCAGGTGACAACAGCCACACCTTTGATGTCACAGCCATGTTCAAGTCCATCGGGATCTTCCTGGGGATATTCAGTGGATCTTTTGCCATGGGAGCAGCTACTGGAGTGGTGACAGCTTTAATATCCTTTTTCTTGGTTTTTCACACTCTTTGCATAATAACTTCTTTTTTTTTTTATTGTCTGTGCTGCATTTCACACACACTCAGTGCTTCATGATTTTTTTTTTTTGCCTCAATTACTGAAAGTCAATGCCATTCCCTTTCTAAAGGCAGGGTTATGCCATACACAGCTGGGTTTGGTACCTTCTCAGCCTCACCAAATCCTCCTTAACCATCTGCAACGTCACCAAATTTACCAAACTCCGGGAGTTCCCATTGCTGGAGACTGGCTTGTTCTTCTTGATGTCCTGGAGCACCTTCCTGCTGGCTGAAGCATGTGGCTTTACAGGCAAGCTCCAACTGAGCCCTGGGATGGAGATCTGAAGGGATGGGGTTTACTTCTAGTATCAGTCCCTCTTCTTCTAGAAGTTTAATTATCCTGAGTTCTGGGGTTATTGTGTTAAGCCCCCTGCATTGTTAGATGGGGTTTACTTCTAGTATCAGTCCCTCTTCTTCTAGAAAATTAATTGTCCTGAGTTTTGGGGTTACTGTGTTAAGTCCCCTGCACTATTAGATGGGGTTTACTTCTAGTATCAGTCCCTCTTCTAGAAGTTTCATTATCCTGATTTCTGGGGTTACTATGTTAAGTCTCCTGCTCTATTAGATGAGGTTTACTTCTAGTATCAGCCCCTCTTCCTCTAAAAGTTCAATTATCCTGAGTTTTGGGGTTACTGTGTTAAGCCCCCTGCACTATTAGATGTGGTTTACTTCTAGTATCAGTCCCTCTTCTTCTAGAAGTTTAATTTAATTTAATTTTGGGGTTACTATGTTAAGCCCCCTGCACTATTAGAGTGTCTGTCATCTCTCTTTTCATGATTTAACCTGATGTTCTGCTCCCCAGGTGTGGTGGCCGTGCTCTTTTGTGGGATCACACAGGCCCATTATACCTATAACAACTTATCCACAGAGTCCCAGCACAGAACTAAGCAGGTGAGAGCTCCTCAGCCCCCTTCAACTCCTCTGAATTTCAACTTGAGGGTTTGTTTTTTTATTTTTTCCCTTCCCTTTGGCCAGAATTAGGTGCATCTGTCTTTCTGGACATGTTTTTCCTGTTAAATCTGTGTTCTCTCTAACTTGCTCTTAATTTGTTTTTCTCTTTCAGTTGTTTGAGCTTCTGAATTTCCTGGCAGAAAACTTCATCTTCTCCTACATGGGACTTGCTCTCTTCACCTTCCAGAACCATGTCTTTAACCCTACCTTTGTGGTGGGGGCTTTTGTATCCTTCAGAACTCATCCTATAAAACAAGAAAAGAAAGGAAAAGGAGACTCATTCCTAAATTGTGATTTTTCTTCAAATGCGTGGATCTTTTTTTTAGCCAGTCTAGTTTTATTTTTAAAAGGGGATTTCTTAGGCATAGTAGTCTTTTTTTTGCTGGTTATTTTAAGAAGATGGAGATTCTTTTCCTGCCTTTTTTGTATGTTTTTTTTTTTCCCCTCATCTTGTTTCTTGAGCACTCAGGATTTGATATCAACGTGGGCTTTGTTGTGTGGCACCAGGAGGGGCTTTGCAAGTGGGGACCAGCTGATATAGCTCTTTTATTTCCTCATTTTCTCTTGCTGTTTCTTTTGCATAAGCTTTTCTTTGTGGTCAAATAGCACAGTTAAAGCCACAGCAGACTCCTGTGAATGATGTATGAAAAAGGATCTCCCCTTCTGCAGGCTGATGCTAACAGAAACAAGCTGTCAGCCCTGCTATGTCTTGGAAAAAGAAGGATTTTGAGGGAATTTTTTTCAAATGTGCAGTGAAGCAGGTTGATAGCAGTAAATAAAATGTTGGTATTTTTGCCAGCCCTTGCATCAGGGTCTGCTGGATTTACCCCAAGCTTTTTGTGGGGCTGCAGTGGGGTAAAAGGAGCAAAAAGCAAGTGCTTTTTGGGTGATTGGGTTGGAATTCTGTGCTTCAGCAGGAACCAGCTAAGTCACTGATGTAGTAGCTCGTTTGTGAGAGAGATGGTGAAATTCATCTCTTATGGAAGAACATAAAAGCTAGAAAAGTTTTCCATATTATTCAAGGCTGCTCCTGAATCCTGGCTCTGAGATTATTTTTTGCCATCTGGGTGCTGGTTTTGAAAGACACAGCTTCAAAGATAAAAAAGCAGTCTGAAGGGGCTGGTGTCTTCTCCTGTCTTGCAGGCTGTGAAAGAGTATTAACTTTTGATGGTTTTTTTCCTGTCTCTGCTGCTTTCACTTTGCTGAATAATCTTTGGGAACTGGGCTTGGCTTAAAGCTTCAAACCCAGCTGTGAAGTGTGGGAATGTCAAAGGGGTTGTGGAGCTGGGATAACTTGAGCTTTGCAGAGGACAAATAATTCTTGGGGTGGAAAAAAAAGGACCTGGTAGAGGAGAGCAAAGAGGAAATGGTGGGTTTTTCTCTCCTCTTGCTTGTACTGGTCTTCTCTTTGTTTATCTGTGCTATTTGGGGAGGCAGTAGCATCCCTTCCTGCACTGCTGAACCACTCAGAGCTGAGGTATCATCTTTGCAGGATTTCTGATTCTCCCTGATGTGTGTGTCCCACAGTAGGAACAGGCTCTGTGTGCAGAGGTGGGGTGGGAGACATGGGAAGAGCAGTTTCCTTAACATGTGCCAATCCAGCTTGCCATCTTCCTAGGAAGAGCTGCCAATATTTACCCCCTGTCATTTTTACTAAATTTGGGGAGAAGGAATAAGATTGGGACAAATTTACAGCATATGATGATGTTTGCTGGTATGTTACTTTGTTTTTCTCTTCAACTCTGTGGCCCATCTGCACTTCCTTGGACCTGGAAATGCTCCTTGCTCAACTCTGACTCTCTTATGGGCTGTGCCTGGAGGAGAGGCTGGGTAGAGAGAGCTCTCTTAGACTCAGCCATGTGAATGTCTTGGTTTTTGAGATGTAGAAACAACCACAGATCAAGAATGGGCTAAGAATGGATTGAGAGCAGCCCTGAGGAGAAGGACTCAGGGGAGTTGTTGGATGAGAAGCTCAATATGAGGCAGCATCATGCACTGGCAGCCCAGAAAGGCACCAACATCCTGGGCTGCACCCCAGGGATGGGAGGGGGGGATTCTGCCCTTTTAGAGACCCCCCCTGAAGCTGCCTCCAGCTCTTGGGCACCAACAGCAGAAGGACAGAGAGCTGTTGGAGCACAGAAAGCTCTAGAGATACTGTGAGGGTCAGAGCCCCTCTGCTATGAGGGGGGTTGAGAGTTGTTGGGGGTGGGTTCAGCCTGGAGAAGACTGAAGGGAGACCTTAGAGGTCCTTTCACTACCTGAAAGGGCTCCAGGGAAGCTGGAGTGGGGTTCTAGGTCAGGGAGAAGAGACACAGGATGATGGCTAATGGTTTTAGGCTGAAAAAGCGGAGATTTAGATTAGATACTAGGCAGAAATTCTGTGTTGTGAGGGAGGTGAGCCCCTGGCCCAGGCTGCCCAGAGAAGCTGTGGCTGCCCCAGCCCTGGAGGGGTTCAAGGCCTGGGCTGGTGGGAGATGTCCCTGCACAGGGCAGGGGATGGTTTTTAATGGAGAGTTAGCCTTTCTGAGCTGGGAAAGAGTGGGATAAGACCCAACTTCCACAGTGTGTGCTGAGCTTAAACCCTCTGTGATCTCTTCCAGTGGTGTGATGTCCTCTCAGAGGGACAGCACCACATGTGGGCCACTGTGATGTGAATCCTGAGTGGGGAAGCCTGTGGTTTGGGTGACTTCTGGTGTGCTTTAAGCTAACACAGCTCCACCACCCTCCCTTCCCTGGCAGGGCTGCGAGGAGCCATGGCATTTGCTTTGGCCATCCGTGACACGGCCACCTATGCGCGGCAGATGATGTTCAGCACAACGCTCCTCATTGTCTTCTTCACCGTCTGGGTTTTTGGTGGGGGCACCACAGCCATGCTCTCCTGCCTCAACATCAGGTCAGTGTGCCCTGCATGGGGCTTTTGTTCCCCTTTGTCCCTCTCTCTCACCCTGCTTGGTTTGAAGGTGCTGTGTTTCAAGACCTAAGAGATAAGAAGGACATTGAGCTGATGGAGCAGGCCCAGAGGAGGCCACGGAGATGATCAAAGGGTTGGAGCAACTGCTTTATGAGGACAGGCTGAAGGAGTTGGGGTTGTTCAGCCTGGAGAAGAGAAGGCTCAGAAGGGACCTTATAGTAACTTATCAATACCTGAAGGGGGCTACAGAAAGGGAGGGTTAGGACTTTTTAATAAAAGATGTGATGGAAGGACTAGAAATAATGGATGTAAATTGCAAAGGGGTAGATTCAGGCTAGATATAAGAAAGAAATTCTTTACAGTGAGGGTGGTGAGACAGTGGAAGAGGGTGCCCAGAGAGGCTGTGGATGCCCCCTCAATCCCTGGAGGTGTTTTTAAGTCCAGGCTGGACAAGGCACTGAGCAACCTGGTCTAGAGAGAGGTGTCCCTGCTTATGGCAGGGGCGTTGGAACTCGATGATCTGTAAGGTCCTTTCCAACCCAAAGTATTCTATGATTCTGTGGTGTCCTTCCTCCCCACCAAGGCTGCAGCACCTGCTTGGGGTTGCTGGTGCTAACCCTTTGCTTCTTTTCTCCTCCACAGAGTGGGTGTGGATGCAGATCAGGAGAACGTGGTGAGTGCCTCCCTAGAGGAGTTCCTGCTGATTTTGTTGATGCAAAGGTTACATTGAGACCCTGGGAATGCCTGTACCCCTCTCCCTTCCACTGATGAGAGGGTTAGCCATGGGTGGAGAGTTAGCTATGGGTGGGAGCTGTGGCTTTCCTCTGCTCTCAGGGGTTAAGATGAGCCTTGCTTTTATTCTGTTGGATAGAAGCAACGCTGCACTGTTTAGTCCACATTACTGCCATGATAGATTTGGTCTCTCCCTTGCTGGGTTTGAAACAAATAACAAACTGTGCATGGCACAGAGGCTTTCTGGCTCATCCCAGCTCCCAGAGCAGTACAAAAATGCCATTTACTGGTCCATTTTATGTAGAGTCTTCCATCCCACTGCTCTCCACTGCTACCATTAACCTTCCTTTTCCTCTGGCAGCCCCAGAACTACCAATCCCACTGAGATAAATGCTACAGCCCTGCAGTGTCAGGAGTTTCCCTGCCCTGTAGCCCTGAGCTGTTGTGCTCATGCATGTGCAGCCCAGTGGCTGTTGCTCTGTTCAATTTCAGTGTGGGGTTTACACCCTTGGAGGTTCATTTTCTTCAAAGCCATTTATTGGGCTGTTCACCTTCAGGAAAGAAAGCATCTGATGTGAAAGGCAGCCCAAAGCCAAATTTTTCTGTGATGTGAATTCCTATTCACAGTCCCCTCCAAAGAGGTTTTTTTTTCTCTGACAAAAAGGATGCCATAAGTCCCCACAACATATAATTATTTGCATGCAAAAATCTCAGGGGGGATTTGATGGGGGGTTGGACCTGTCAGTCACTGTTCAACATGATGTTTGGATATAGCCACTGGCTCAGAGAGACTTTAAACCTCAGGACCAGAAACTGGAAGGCTCTAGCAGAAAAATGGTCACTCTGTGCTTTGGTGTCACCTCCCTAAGGCTGCAAAATGCCACCTACATTAAAAAAAGGAATGCATGGTGCTAGAAGCACCTTCAGCCTTTTGTGGGAACATCCTTACACTCACTGCAACACAGAGATTCCTCATGAAGAGACAGTGGGAAGCTCAGTGTTGTCTTACAGGGTTAGTTGAGATATGAGGAGGAAGTTCTTCCCCATGAGGGTGGTGAGACACTGGCTCAGGTTGCCCAGAGAGGTGGTGGAGGCCCCACAAAACCTGGAGACTCTGAGCAACCTCATCTAGTGCAGGATGGCCCTGCTCTCTGGATTAGATGGCCTTGGAAGGTCCCTTCCAATCCAGTATGTTCCATGATTACATCCCTGTAAGAGTGACTGGGGGGCCTGATTTGGGCTGTGGCATGTTGTTCTTGCTGCTGTTTCATGTTCTGCTCTCCCTCAGGGTGTCCCAGAGAGCGAGAGGAGGAGTACGAAGGCAGAGAGCGCCTGGCTCTTCCGCATGTGGTACAACTTTGATCACAAGTATCCTTCAATGCTGGTTCTCCTGAGCTCTGCCAAGTCCCCTCTTCCCAAACTACTCCCTTGCCTTGGAGGATGACTTGCTCCACCCTTTCCCATCTCTGTAGCTGTGAGAAAAGACCATTTTACCACCTCTGAGAATGCAGGAGGAGCTGAGTTTGAGGCTGGAAGCCCAGATTGTCCTCAATCCCTGTGGCAGGCGAGCAGGAAGGGCAGAGGGTCTCATCTGTCACCTTCTTGCTAGATGCTTTGCCATTCACTGACTCCTGCTGTGCCATGAATTAGTGGAGGTGTGATTTGCCAGGCTGAGAGGCAGAGGGTTGATGTGACTCTTTACCCAGTGTAAAGAAATTCTTTACAGTGAGGGTGGTGAAACACTGAAACAGGTTGCCCAGAGAGGCTGTGGATGCCCGCTCAATCCCCGGAGGTGTTCAAGACTAGGCTGGACAAGGCACTGAGCAGCTTGATGTAGTGGGAGGTGTCCCTGCCTATGTCAGGGGGGTTGGAACTCAATGATCTTTAAGGTTCCTTCCAACCCAAACTATTCTATGATTCTATGTGACAAGTGATGCTGCTAAATCTTTTCTTACAGTGACTGAGCCCTGGTGTCCTGTTGTTTGACTGAATTGATGCTGCTCATCCCTCTAGGAGGCATTTTTCTAGGGACTTGTGTTTCTGTCCTTCCTGCAGTTTCCTTGAGACAGAGTCCCTCACTGCTGCCTCCACATCCCAACCCTTGACTTTGCACCATCTCGCTGTTCTCCTTAATTCTCTCTGTAGCTATCTAAAGCCTCTGCTGACACACAGTGGTCCTCCCCTCACCACCACGCTGCCAGGATGCTGTGGGCCCGTTGCCCGCTGCCTGACAAGTCCTCAAGCCTATGAGGTGAGTCCCTCAGTGTCCCTTTCTCTTGTGTTGTTGGGGGAGTTTGACATATTTACATTTGAATGCTGCCTTGATTTGGGAGCCTGGGGGGAGAGGTCAGATGCTGGGGCTGATGGATGAGCTAATTCCCCTCAGCATTTTGCTTTTGTGTCTGACTGGTTGTGAAGGAAGTTGTGGTGGTTCCTTGGTGACTTGCTCAAGGAAGCTGTCACAGGGGTCTTTCCCCAGCCCCGCGTGGAGAAGAGAAGGCTCTGGGGAGGCTTTATAAAAGCCCGCCAGTGCCTGAAGGGGCAGCAGGGAAGCTGGGGAGGGGCTGTTTGCTGTTTAACCCCAGAAGACTGAGGAAGAGGAAGCCAAAGAACAAGGACATGGAACTAACAGAGAGGGTCCACAAGGATGATGCAAGGGCTGGAGCCACCTCTGTGAGGACAGGCTGAGATGGGGATGTTGAAACTTTGAGAAGAACCAGGGTTGGAACTAGATGATCTCTAAGGTCCCTTCCAACCCAAACCATTCTGTCATTCTAAGAGAAGGTCCCTGGAGACCTTCTTGTGGTCTTCCCAGTGTCTGAAGGGGCAGCAGGAAAGCTGGGGAGGGGCTGTTTGCCAGGGCATGGAGACACAGGATGAGGGGCAGTGGTTTGAAACTAGAGCAGGGCAGGGTTAGATAAGACATGAGGAAGTTCTTCCCCATGAGGGTGGGGAGACACTGGAAGAAGTTGCCCAGAGAAGTGGTGGAGACCACATCCCTGGAGACATCCAAGGCCAGGCTTGCTGGGGCTCTGAGCAACCTGATGTAGTGCAGGATGTCCCTGTCACTGCAGAGGGGGTTGGACTAGATGGCTTTTGAAGTTCCCTTCCCACCCACCCCATTCTCTGATGTCTCCTGTTTGCTGTCTAGAATCAAGAGCAGCTGAAGGACGATGACTCCGACCTCATTCTGAACGACGGGGACATCAGCCTGACTTACGGGGATTCCACTGTCAACACCGACTCGGTGGCCTCCAGTGGCACATCCCGACGGTTTGTGGGGAACAACTCTGAGGATGCCCTTGATCGGGAGCTGGCTTTTGGGGACCATGAACTTGTGATCAGGGGAACACGCCTGGTCCTTCCCATGGATGATTCGGAGCCACCATCAAACATCCTGGATAACGCGAGGCACGGCCCGGCGTAAGGTTTCTCGGTTGGATTGACAGTAATATTTGCATCTATGATCAAGAAGTATGTTACTACCTAAAAAAAGTCTAATGCATGTCTCCAAAAATGTCTAAAAGCTGTATAAATATTATTTATATGGTGTCAGAAGAATATAAATATTCTCTGCCGAGCACTTGTAAAAAGAACAAACGGCGAAATTTAAGTTAAAAAACAAAACGAAACAAAACTGTGTTGACTGCACTATGTAGGGTGGAACTGTTTTAGTGTTTTGCACACAGTGAGCTTCTTTAAATGTGTGATTTGACAGAGGGGTTGAGTTCCCAGTGGGGTGAGAGAAGAAACTGACTCCTTGGTCATCCCTGGAGCCTGGCAGAGGAAGGCAGGGAGGTGCTGGTGAGCCGTGGAAATCGCTTTCTGGTCAGACTGAGGCTTGTTTCATTTTCTTTTGTGGTCTCTGATCTTTGGGGAGTCACGTTGGAAATCTCAGTGAAAACTCTGCCTGCAGCCCCGTGATAAACACAACTTGTTTTTTGGGGGCACCTGTGCTGGGACCTGGAGATTTTCTGCTTTTTTATGCCACCCCCTTCCTCCACTTCAGTCCAAGTTCTGCTTTAGTGGGAGCCAACAGAGAGGACTGGGGATGTGTGGGCAGCTGGGAGGGGTGGTTTATGCCTGTCATTGTGATTGAGGTGATCCCACAGAAAGATACACCAAGTGTGCCCAAGATTTAGGGCCAAGTCCATCCTCATGGAGCTTTCTGGAGCCAGCCCTCAGATCCTCAGCTCAATTTCCTTTGTCTGTGTGCAATGGGTGTCCCTGTGAGAACCACTCCTCCTCCTGCAGCCACACAGGACTCCGGCCAAACTCCAGGGTGAGCTTTAGAGCTACAGATGGTCACGGTACCTCCAGACCTCCTCCCCCGAGGTTCTGAGCATCCAGGTGCTGGAGGGGAGCAGTCTGTCCGTCCTCCTGTACAGTCCCAAAACCATTGCACTTTGTTGAGTAACTCCCTGGCATGCTGTGTGTCTGCAACCCCCAGCTCTCTCCCATCTCTAACTGTTTTGATGACAGATGTTTGTGAGTTGATTTTTTTTTTGATACTTTTTTTTAATATGTTTTTCTTTTTTTTTTATTTTTAAAGTTATTTTTATTTTCCGAGGAAGAGCACAGAACAATTTGCGATTTCACACTGGTGTTAAAGGATTTACTCTGTTGTTGTTGTTGTGGGAATGGCTAAAGGTGCAGTGAAATTGTTAACCCTGACATCCTTTTTTTTATTTTTCCTCTGAAAAAAGGGGAGGGGAATCACAGAAATTTTACTGTATGTAATTTTATTGTCTATTTTACCTGCAGTTTTGCTATACAGGTCCCTTTCTGGAGTTAACCCTTTCCAAGGGGTCTTAAAAAACAGAGATGTTTAAAAAGAGAAGATAGGAAAACAAGTTGGGTGAGTTGGAGCACTCACAGCTCTTGTTATTTACTGTATGTAATTTTATTGTCTATTTTACCTGCAGTTTTGCTATACAGTTGGGGTCCCTTTCTGGAGTTAACCCTTTCCTGGGTGTCTTAAAAACAGAGGTGTTTAAAAAGAAAACAAGTTGGGTGAGTTGGAGCACTCACAGCTCTTGTTATCTTTCTTTGGAACAAGCACTCTGCATCTCTCATGAGCTGACCCTAAGAGCTCAGAGCAGTGCTGTTTTTTTCCCCCCAGGAAATATTGAAAATTCTTGAGTGTGTGTGTGTATGGTTTTAAGAAAACAGATTTTTATTCATTTTCTCAGGTCTAAGTAACGTAGCCTTAAAATTCACGGATGTGAAATCAATTCTTTCTGGCAGTTTGTCCCCCCAAAAAAACTCTTTTATTTTTTTTCCTTCTGAACAAAATGTCTAAGTGTTGCCATAGGACTCCTCTAGAAGGGGGGTTTAATGTTTCATACAGGGCATCTTCCTCGCACCAGTGAAGGGCAGTCCCGCTGTTGACATAGCTGTTGGATTAGCACTAGCATCTTTGTTTCCTGCTATGCAGGAATTCCATAAAGTCTGCATTTTATATGATGTCTGTAACTTCATGTGTTTAGGAAAAAAAAAAAAGAAAAGAAAAAAAAAGAAAAGAAAAGAAAAAAAACCCCAAAATGTAGGTACTTGTTGAGTTTAGGCTTTACTCCCATCACTTCTCCACCCTGTCACATGTTTGTTTTGCCTTTTTGAAGAGGTATGGTAAATAACTACCTCTTGTTTTTTCCTGTACAACCTGACTAAGAATTCAATTTACAAAGCTGGTGTTTGTGCAGGATGGTTCTGCTCCCTGTGGCAGCCTGGGGTCCCCTTGGCCAGCCCCTGCACCAGCACAGGGCTCCTTGCCTCCTTCCCTCCCTCCATCCTTCCCTCCTTCCCTCCATCTCTCCATCCTTCCTTCTCTCCTTCCCTCTCTGTCTCCTTCTCTCCCTCTTTCCTCCCTCCCTCTCTCCTTTCCTCCCTCCCTCTCTCCTTTCCTCCCTCCCTCTCTCCTTTCCTCCCTCCCTCTCTCCTTTCC
>VZTY01035086.1:12266-36483 GCA_013400935.1 Turnix velox
AAAAAAAAAAGAGAGAAAAAGCAGCAGGTGCCGTGGAAAACTCAGAAGATGCAAATTCTTTCCCTAATTATTTTCTTTATTCCACAATTCCACCTGTTGGTTGGAGGCCTCTCCCTTCCCTCCCTCTCTCCTTCCCTCCCTCTCTCTTTCCCTCCCTTCTTTCTTCTCTCTCCCTCCCTCCTCACTCCCCTCCCAGGCGGTCCCAGCTGAAGGCCAAATGTGTCTGAGGTGGCCACAGCCTCACGTTTTACCAAAGCCTGGGAATGATTCCTCTCTTTCTCTCACCCTTCTATTTATCTATTCTCTTTAGGCTTGCCAGCACGTTACCATAAGCCTCAGCTTTTGATGCCAGTGACAGTTCAGTTAGTTCATTAAAAAAAAAAAACCCAAAAAAAGTTAACAAGTGATAATTTAACAACTTACTGCTGAGCTAATAATACGAGCAGGACTGGTGACTGAACAAATCTAAGCTGAAATTTGGCAGTGATTGAATCCATTGCTCAGATCCATCCTCAGCTGATGATTTTCCTGGTCCTGCTGCAGCAGAGAACACTCCAGGTTTTGGGAGGCAGAGCCCTGCTGGCTGCAGGTGACATTCAGGGTACTTCCATCCCTTTTTGCCAAGTAGATGAGGAGCCCCGAGGACAGAGTTTACAGCTCCCAGAAAGATTTAAAAAGGAAGGGGCCCTTGTGTAAATTGAATTTTCAGGGTTTTTTTGGTTTTTTTGCACATGACAAAGCATTGTAGGTAAAGTTATGATCTGTACTTATACCATTGATCCACGTGGTAATGGCATTAAGTCCCTAGCTGTGGTGTTTGTGCAGCTGCTGTGTGATAGCTGATGATCACTATTGGACCTTCTGTTTACACTGACTAAATCCTTTACTGTTGTGTTGTACTGTGAAAGAAGGAATATGGGCCTATAATTTTTTTCTTTTTTTTTAACTTTTTTTCTTTTTTTTCTGGAATTGTGTGTACCGTTTCATTAATTCACACGGAAATAAAATCTGTAGCAGTGACTACGTGCTGCTTGGCCTTCTCTGACATGTTTCTTCATGGTCTTTGGCTGTGGCAGCAGCCAGGGATGCTGATGCTGAGCCCTGGGGGGGCAGCTGGGCTGGGGATCACACTCTTCATCTCCACGTCATGCTGGAGGAGATTTAGAATTGATAGATCTCAGGAAGAAAGAGGTGAGCCCCTGCCTGGAGAAGCTGTGGCTACCCCAAAACTGGAGGGATTCAAGGTGAAGCTGAACAGGGCTTGGAGAAACCTGGGCTGGTGGAGGTGTCCCTGCCCAGGGTAGGGGGTTGAACTGGATAAGCTTCAAGGTCATTTAGGCTGGAAAGTTCTTTACTGTGAGGGTGGTGAAACACTGGAAGAGGTTGCCCAGAGAGGCTGTGGATGCCCCCTCAATCCCTGGAGGTGTTTAAGGCCAGGCTGGATGAGGCACTGAGCAGCATGGTGTAGTGGGAGGTGTCCCTGCCTATGGCAGGGGGGGTGGAACAAGATGATCTTGAAGGTCCCTTCCAACCCAAACCATTCTATGATTCTGTGATTCTCATCAAATTTCCACTTGACCCTGGGCTGACCCTGTAGGTGTTTAAGGCCAGGCTGGATGAGGCTTCTCAATACCTGCAGGGGGCTACAGAAAGGCTGGGGTAGGACTTTTTAATAGGGTCTAGGATGGCAGGACTAGGAGTGATGGATGCAAATTGGAAGAGGGGAGATTGAGGCTGGAGAGAAGAAAGAAGCTCTTTGCTGTGAGGGTGGTGAGACACTGGAAGAGGTTGCCCAGAGAGGCTGTGGATGCCCTCTCAATCCCTGGAGGTGTTTAAGGCCAGGCTGGATGAGGCACTGAGCAGCCAGATCTAGTGGGAGGTGTCCCTGCCTATGGCAGGGGGGGTGGAACAAGATGATCTTGAAGATCCCTTCCAACCT
Organism: Turnix velox; assembly: GCA_013400935.1. NCBI lineage: Eukaryota > Metazoa > Chordata > Aves > Charadriiformes > Turnicidae > Turnix > Turnix velox. The sequence continues at coordinate 14,206 of VZTY01035086.1, forward strand.
AAACCACTCTATGATTCTATGGTTCTATTGCTTCTTCCTTATCTCATCCAATAGATGGCAATATTGGAAAGGACAGTAATTGTCCACCACTGCTGTGCTCCTGCAGGTCCAGGCAGAGGCTGCCAGCCTACCTCTCCTCCAGAGATCTTGTGTCTGCCAGCTCCACTCTTTACCTGCAGAAAGCAGGAGATCTCATTGCAACAGTGACTGTTTTACACCCTGAGCTCCTTTGCAGAAGCCACCACCTTGTCATCCCAGTTCCCTGCACCCCAGTGTCTCTCCCATGGCTAAAAAAAGGAGAGCAAGCTCAGCAGTGCTGTGAGTCTGGTGGCCTCAAAAGCTCCTGGCCCTTGGACAAGGCTGGGGAGAAGCAAAGCAAAGTCTTGGTGCTGCACAGGTGAGATGTGAGGGGTGGAGAGCACAAAGCTGGGGAAAGCTGAATTCCAGCCTGAGTGAGGCCAAAGGCTGAGGGATCTGTTCAGTCAGGAAAAAAGAAGGCTGAGGGAGATCTTTTCAGTGCTCACAAATAAAGGGTGGGTGTCAGGGGGATGGGGCCAATTTTTTCTTAGTTGTGCCCAGTGACAGGACAAGCACAAAGTGGAAGATGGGAGGTTCCTTCTCAACATGAAGAGGAACTTCTTTGCTGTGAGGGTGGTACAGGCTGCCCAGAGAGGTGGTGGGGTCTCCATCTCTGGAGACGTTCCCAATGTCTCCATTCTGGATGCCTGCCTGTGTGACCTGCTCTGGGTGTCCCTGCTGTGGCAGGGGGTTGGACTGGGTGATCTCCAGAGCCACTATTCTGTGATTCTGTGTCCAAAGTTCTGCTCTTGGAGTGGAATTTGAGAATGAGGTCCTCTAGAACATGTCACTCTGGGCCATGCAGCCCTCACACAGCCCACTGGGGTGCTTTTCTTTACTCCTAACAGTCCACAGTGGGTGCTTGGAGCATGGGGCAGAAGCTGTGAGGTCCCTGAATGGCTGCAGGAGGCTGTGTAAGGCTCAGGCTTCTGGGGCAGCAAAGCCTTGAATGCGTTGTCCAATATTTAGACATGAATATATATACAAAAGGATTTGGCCTTTATTAATTGGCCTTTCATAGGAAATTCCACCAGCTGTCCTCCTCCTTCCAAGGGTGCCAGCCATGCTCCAGCCCCAAGGAGCCCATATAAGGTTGCAATCTCCCAAGGCTGGGTGTTTTGCAGAGTAGTGTGGTTATGGCTGCTTTTAAGGATATGTGTGAATGTGGCTCCCTTTCCTCTAGGCATCAGCTCCCAGGAAGGCAAAGAAAGATAAAAAGGGGATAAATTAAAGCCATCAGGCCTTATGGGGTGTGTGTCAGCCCTGCTACCTGCAGCAGTGGGCTCAGTCCAGCTGAGATGGGGTGGCAGCACACTGCAAAGGATGTTTTGTCAAGAGGAAAACATCAACCAGCCCAGCATCAAAGTGTTTCACGATATAAATGAGGCAGCAGGAGGAAAAATTTCTCTTGATCTTCCTCCTCCTCCAAGCAAAGCTGAATTACAGGTACCTGGCAGCTGCTTCTCCATCCTTTTTCTTTGGACAAATGAAGGGAGATGGTTCCCCACCTTCTGCTCTTGTGAGACGCCACCTGGAGATACTGTGCCCAGCTCTGGAGTCCCCAGTGCAGGAGGGACATGGAGAGGTTGGAGAGGGTCTAGAGGAGGCCACAAAAATGATCTGAGGTCATGCTGAAAGAGTTGGGGTCGTTTAGCCTGCAGAAGGCTTGAGGGGACCTCCATAGTAGCTTCTCAATACCTGAAGGGGGCTACAGAAAGGCTGGAGTAGGACTTAATAGGATGTGTGATGGCAGGGCTAGGAGTGATGGATGTAAATTGGAAGAGGGGAGATTCAGGCTGGAGATAAGAAAGAAGCTCTTTGCTGGATCCCCTCTGCTGAGAGAGCTGGAGCTGTTCAACCTCTAGAAGAAGAAAGCTGCTCAGAGGTCTTCAAGTACCTGAAGTGGCTACAGGGAAGCTGGAGAAAGGCTCTCTGCAGGGGTGTGTAGTGATAGCACAAGGGGAGAATGGTTTTAAACCGAAAGAAGGGAAATTTAGCTATTAGAAAGAAATTCTCTGCTGTGAGGGTGGTAAGATGCTGGCCCAGGATGCCCAGAGAAACTGTGGCTGCCCCATTCATGGAAGAGCTCAAGGTCAGGTTGGATAAGGGAGCCTGGTCCTGTGGGAGGTGTCCCTGCCCATGGCAGGGGGGTGGAAGCAGATAATCTGTGAGTCCCCTTCCAACCCAAATCATTCTGTGGCTTCTGTATCTTGAATCCTGTAAGTCTGACCCTTCTGCCAGGAATAGCTTCTCCCTTCTCTTTCTTCCTTTATCTCTGGCCTGTATCCACAGCCCACGGCTACTGCTCTGTTCATTCTCCTCATGCAGGAAGAGAAAATAATTGTCCCCTTCAGTGTTGGCAGCTGTAAATATCCTGCAACCCACTGATGACCATGACATCTTCTCCCTCATGCCAGCTGCAACTCCTTTGCTTGATTTAGGGTGGGCTAATGACAGAAAACCAGAGGGGAGTTACAGCAGGTATGTTCTACACCTGCATCTCATCTACACCAACTTCTTTGGTCCTCCTGCAGCACTGGCTTGGAATCATAGAATGGTTTGGGTTGGAAGGGACCTTAAAGATCATCGAGTTCCAACCCCCCTGCCATGGGCAGGGACACCTCCCACTACACCAGGTTGCTCAGTTCCTCATCCAGCCTGGCCTTAAACACCTCCAGGGATTGAGGGAGCATCCACAGCCTCTCTGGGCAACCTCTTCCAGTGTTTCATCACCCTCTCAGTAAAGAACTTCTTTCTTCTTTCCAGCCTAAATCTCCCCTCTTGCAACTTGCATCCATTACTCTTAGTCCTGGCATCCTGGTCCCTATTCAGAAGTCCTACCCCAGCCTTTCTGTAGCCCCCTTCAGGTATTGAGAAGCTACTCTGAGGTCCTCCTGAGCCTTCTCCAGGCTGAACAACCCCAACTCCTTGAGCCTGTCCTCAGAAGGGAGGTGCTCCAGCCCTCTCATCATCTTTTTGGTCTCCTCTGGACCTGCTCCAACAGCACAATGTCCATCTTATGTTGAGGGCTGCAGAACTGGACACAGTAACTCCAGTTGGGGTCTCACCAGAGCTTAGCACCTTTTCTGCTAAGTAGAAAAAATGGAGCTTTTCTCCTTTGTAGCATCAAGGGCATAATCTTCAAGACAGCTAAAGGCAGTCAGTGTGTCATCCACACCATCCTTGTTCTCCACAGCACCTTCAAGTATTTCCTCTCTGCCCTTTGATGATGATAGATGGGTAAATCTGCTCCTCCTGTGGTACAGATCACTCCTAAAGCTCCCAGAGGTACAGAAGGAAGGAGAATAACAGATGCAGACTTGTTTGGGGTTTTTTTTCCAGGCAGTTAATAGCAATCCCCTGGTGTTTTTGGATGTGTTGTGTCAACGCTCCCATCGCCTGAAGCTTTCAAGGTCTGTGATGAGACAACTGGAATTGCCTCTGCATCTCAGTGCCAGATGGGCCACATTTGATGCAAACTTCTTCCCTGCACTACCACATCTTTTAGCTTTGGGAGAGAGAGGAACATCCCAAAGCTATTTAACTAAATGATTGCTCTTCGTTTCTATTTTTCAAGGATCCCTCTGATGAAGTGGATGAAGAGACAAAGTGCTGCAAGAACACAAGGTACATTTGGGTTGTGTTTTCCAAAGAACTCGGTCCCCTGCTCACATGCCAATGGCCAAATTGTTACAAAAGGCAAATGAATTTCTCCCGTGACTTTTTTTTCCTGCTCTGCATGAGCCAGTTCACCAGCTGGAGCCTTGTTGCTGAGATATTTGCTGCTGATAAAATGCCTTAGCTCTGGGTCAGATGCCTTAAAGGGCTGAATGCTGTTGTCCGCTGACAAAAAGACAAGTGCCATTTGGCACAGGGACATGCCTAAACCCAGCTCCATCAGCCACGTGTTGCTTCAGCTGGAATCTGGCTGCACTCTGATGACAGAGCTGATAATAGCCTGATGGCACTCGTGACAAGGCTGTAGGGCTTGAGTGAAAAATTCCCTGGAAAAAAATGCATCATCCTGGCTTTGTGAACATTTAATTTACACCCTGAGCTCCTTTACAGCAGCCACCACCTTCTCATCCCAGTTCCCTGTGCCATGGCTAAAAGGAGAGCAAGCACAGCAATGCTGTGAGCCTGGTGGCCTCAAAACCTCCTGGCCCTTGGACAAGGCTGGGGAGAAGCAAGGCAAAGTCTTGGTGGGTTGGATTAGCCAGCTCTGGGGCTTGAAGAACTGAGTTTTCTTGTCCTGAAGAGGAGAGCCTGGCTGGGGGTAAGGATGGTTGTGCCTGGATGGCAGTGGAGCAGTTGTGCTGGCAGCAACGTGGAGCTGCCTGAGCTGCAAAGCTTGTGGTGAGAAAATCTAACACTGCAGATGCACCAAAATCAGAGCCTTGGCACCTCAGGTTGGAACGAGGACCATCTGTTGGCCCCCTTGGGTAGGAGTGGATTTGACTCAGGACACTGAGGATTATGGTCTGTCTAAAAGTTCTGCACCACAACAAGCAGGAGAGTTAATACCTGGAGTTGTGTGGCTGACCCAGCTCCTCCTGTAGCAGGATGAGTAAAGCAGGGTGTAAATATTTATAGCCCAGTTACCAGGTTTCATGCTTGGCCGGGCCCTCTTGGCTCCCACCACTTGATGTTTGTGACTCCCAGTTGCCAAGGACACTCCAGCAGGGTTGCTGGACTGGGAGCTGGGGCACTGCTGCAGCACTTCCCCCAGGCAGGAGGGACAATCTGGTGGCACCCAGGGCACTGGGTGGCAGTGAAAGCTGTGGTGCCACATCTCAGCAGCACCCACTGCACCCATCCAGCACCTTCATTCCAGCCAGCAGCTCTGGAAAGGGCTGGTGAAGTGGTCCTAGAAGTGTTTTTCACTGTGTGTAAGGGAGGTGGGAAGTGAACACTCAGCACCCAGAGCCCTTCTGCCCTTTGGGTACAGCTCTGTCACCCCCTCACTGCAGTGTGTTGCTCTCCTGAGAGAGGCTTCTTCATCCAAACCCAATGTGTAACTCACATTCTTAGATTCAGAGTCTGTAATGTCAAATATTTTTTCCCCTGCTCAGTTTCTTCTTCTCTTTCTCCCAACCCTCATTTGAGCTGCAGAGATTAAAAAATAATCATGCTGAAGATATTTATTTCATTCTGGAAGTGGCAGGAAGACAGCTTCTCTATATCCATGTATACATCTGAGATCTTCCTCTTTGGGTCTCTTTCAGCTCTGACTTCAAACCATCTTTAAACCACTTCAGCACAGAAGAGAGAGCTCTCCTTTTTGCCTAAGAGATGATTCCCAGAAAACTTGGTTTAAACCAAAGGAAACACACCCAGGCTCCCCTTGTGCCAGCTGAACTAAATCATTTGAAAAGCCCCTCTGAAGTGGAAGGAGAGTTTAAGTCCAGCTCAGAAAAACTTCCCTCATGGCTGGGTATTTTGTCTAAAATCTTTTAGGAGAGAAAGCTGCCTGACAGCTCTTCAGTGCAGCTCCTTCAGCACCCTGAGCTCAGGAAATTGCTTTCATAATTTCCTTAGTGCCAAGCAGTTTGTCATTTTCCATGACTATTCAAAATTTTTTTGTTGCTGTTTGTGAGACAAAACCTAACTCTGAAGCTAACACCAATTATTTTAAGGGGATACTGTTCTCTTGATTTGTTTGACAAGGAGTGAAAAAATAATTTTATAACAGGAATAAAACCCCCTCAACATTAATTGTGATGAAGCCTTCCATGAATAGCCTTACTTTAATACAATCTTTTTAGGGAAAGGTAAAATGCTTATAGGGGCAGTGCTGGCAGCACAGGGGACAAGGAGAAAAGGCAGAAAGGTGTGACCTGGTTTCTTTGAGCTCTAAGTATGATTCCCAGCTCGTTTAGATTCAAGAAGATGGTTTGAGTCTGATCTAGCCAGAGGCGCTTGGGTCTGGTGAGCTGAGCTCCAGCCCTTGGGACAAATTACATCCATGTCCTTAGAAAAGTGGTTTTTTTTTTTCACTCTGCCCACAGCACAGCTATGGGCACCCTGTGGGTGGTTTAAGCTGGTAACCTGGAGCACATCAAATTTAAGCTTCCATGTAGCTATCAATGATAGAATCATAGAATGGTTTGGGTTGGAAGAGACCTTAAAGATCATCTTGTTCCAAACCCCTGCCATGGGCAGGGACACCTCCCACTACACCAGGTTGCTCAGTGCCTCAGCCAGCCTGGCCTTAAACACCTCCAGGGATTGAGGGGACATCCACAGCCTCTCTGGGTAACCTCTCACCACCCTCACAGCAAAGAACTTCTTGCTTCTCTCCAGCCTAAATCTCCCCTCTTCCAATTTGCATCCATTACTCCTAGTAAACTGGAAATGGCTGTGACCATAGAAGAGGTTTGTCAGAGTCTCTTGCAGTGATGCTCCCTTCTCCAGCTCTGCTTTTTGAATCTGAATCTTCTCCACAGACTGCCCCAAGTCTGATGTTTATCCTTTTTCTCAACAAAACTCAATCAACAAGGTTGCACCTGGGTGAGAAATTGTAATTTTGTTCCATTGAAGGTTGTACCTGGATGAGGAATTATAATTTGGGTCCCTTGAGCTGCAGGCTAACACTGCAAGTCCCAGTCCATGCTGCATCTATCACTTCCCATGTTCATCACAACCATCTAATCCCATTGTCTGGGTTTCTTCATGGGCCCTGGCTTTCTAATTGACTTGATTTTAGCTTCAGACTCAACCAAAATTAAATTTGTCTCACTTCAAAACCCTCCTCTGCTATTAAAATACTTCTTTTACTGATGTTAGCCTGCGGGTACCTTGACCTAATCTTTTTTTCCCCGAGACTGAAATCTAAAGCTAAAATTAATAAAGGGCCCAAATTTAATGCTGATGCCTCAAATGTGGAGCATGAAATCCTGGTGATCTTGACACGAAATAGAAGACAAATGTTGAGAAAATTGTGTGTAGTAAGATAAAGATAAACTTGTTTTAGATTCCCATAAAACATGCCATCACAAATCCCTTTGCTTTGTCAAAAGTGAAATCTAATATTGAATTTCTACCCCTTTAAGTCATTTATTTGAGTCTTATTTTGCATTTCTACCCCTTCAATTCATTGATGTGAGTATCCTTTGGTTGTTAAATCTCTCAGGATATGTGTCCACCCAGTAATTACTAATCAATAAGGACAAAGGCTGACCAAGAGATAAAGACCAAGAACCAAACCTTGTCTCCAAATTTATCTTATGCAAATACTCAAATATTTGCTGAATTTCACATCTTGTTTAACATCTGCACGAGGTGTTTCCAAAGCCTGGAAATACTTAAGCAAATTTTGACCCAGCAGTTGATGAAGTCAATGGAAACTTCCTCGACTTCAGCAGATGGTGGCTGAAAATTCTTATTAATAGTGGAAGTTTCACAGGAGCAAAGTTGTTTGTTTGCCCAGACTGTTCCCTCTGCCTGTTTGTGGGCAATGCTCAGGATTAGCCAGGATTTACACAAACCATGGGAGCTGGGGTTTGGTGTGTGGGCAGGAGGAGACACACTCATGGGGTTACTGTGTCCTGTGGGTGATTCTTGTGGTCACAAGCTGCTTGATGCCCCCACATCCCTGCCTGTGACCCCACAGCCAGAGGAAACAACACTGAGACCAAGTGTTGTTCAATTCTAGGGCCCTCAGTTGAATAAAGACAAGGAACTGCTTGAGAGATTCCAGCACAGAGACACAGAGATGATGAAGGATTGGAAATACTAAATGACCCTGGAGGAGAAAACCTCAAGCCCTACCCTTGGCAGAAAACCTGTGGTGTTTGAATAGCCCCCTGCAGGCTGCTGGTAAATAGCTGTGACTGCTGCCAACATTCCATGAAAATGCATATTTTTGCTGGAAAGATAGTTGGAAACCTTCTTGTTTTTATCTGCTGCTTTTCCAAACTGGAGGCTTGCTGGGGTTGGAGGCTCAACAGATGGGTCCATTTCTCCAGACATCAGGTGCCTGGTACATCATCTTTTATAAATGGGAGTCACCTTTGTAACTTTCCATGCAGGAGAGGAGCAACTTGTGCTGGGAGAAGCATTTTGGCCTCGGGTAAAGGATGCCCAGAGGGCTGACGTGGCTGCTCCTCTTCATCTGACAGCTGAGCCAGCCCTGCAGCTGCTTTTTTTAAAGGTGGGGACAATCCCTGGCTGGGTCCTCTCTTGGTGTGCAGGTCCTGGTGTCACTCAGGAAAATCTGAGTTGTGACCATGCCTCGAATGACACTGCCCCAGTAATTAGTCATGGGCTGATTTGAGAGACACCTTTCAGCAGTTGATGGCCCATTTTTTTGGAAAAAATCTCTGATAAGCTGTTGATACAGGCTTGCTGGTGGCCTTGCAGGGTTATACTGCAGACATATTTTGGAATTAACTGCTCCACTGAAGGTTTCTGTTTGTTAGGTCTGCCCAATCACATGCATTTGATAACTCCTCCTTACTAAAAGAAATTCTAGTTCTTCTTAATAATATGCATATTTCACACTTGTGACAAGGTCATGCTTAAGGAGTTGGGATGTTCAGCCTGGAGAAGGCTCAGGGGGACCTCAGAGGAGCTTCTCAGTACCTGAAGGGGCTACAGAAAGGCTGGGGTAGGACTTTTTAATAGGGTCCAGGATGGCAGGACTAGGAGTAATGGATGCAGATAGGAAGGGGGGAGATTCAGGCTGGAGATAAGAAAGAAGTTCTTTGATGTGAGGGTGATGAGAGGTTGCCCAGAGAGGCTGTGGATGCCCCCTCAATCCCTGGAGGTGTTTAAGGCCAGGCTGGATGAGGCACTGAGCAACCTGGTGTAGTGGGAGGTGTCCCTGCCCATGGCAGGGGGGTTGGAACTGGATGATCTTTAAGGTCCCTTCCAACCCAAACCATTCTGTGTAAGAGAAGTAGTGGAGGGGAGACAGGGAAAGAGCTAGAGCAGCCTCCCACCCCTTGAACCATCTCAACATTTAGTTGCCACAGGAGAGTATTTGTGGCCCAGTTCCGCCTCCGCCCTGTGAGCAGCTGGGCCTCACCTGCTGCTGCCTGAATTACCTCATTACCTCCCAGGCCTCGCAGAGTCTCCAGGCAGAAAAAGTCATGGAAAAGCTGAAACATTTCAGAGTAATTCCTCTCAGGGAGTGAGGGTGGGGTTTTATGACTGAGTGATACAAACATCAGTGATGTCAACCCTTTTTCCACACAACACTCCTGCAAAGCAGAGCTCAGCGGCCTGGAGAGGAGAAGGCTGTAGGGAGACATCATGGTGGCCTCCCAGTGCCTGAAGGGGCTCCAGGAAAGCTGGGGATGGGCTGTTTGCCAGGGCATGGAGACACAGGACAAGGGCAGTGGTTTGAAACTAGAGCAGGGCAGGGTTAGATGATACATGAGGAGGAAGTTCTTCACATGAGGGTGAGGAGACACTGGCNNGAGGGTGGTGAGACACTGGCCCAGGTTGCCCAGAGAGGTGGTGGAGGCCCCATCAATGCCTGGAGACATCCAAGGCCAGGCTTGCTGAGGCTCTGAGCAACCTCATCTAGTGCAGGATGTCCCTGTCACTGCAGGGGTGGCACTAGATGGCCTGGGAAGGTTACTTCCAATTGTGTCCAGTTGTGGGGCCCACAGTTGAAGGACAGGGAACCGCTGGAGAGGGTCCAGCGCAGAGCCATAAAGATGATGAAGGGATTGGAGCATCTCCCTTATGAAGAAAGAGGAAAGAATTTCTTTCACAGCTATTTAGAAGCTACTCTGAGGTCCTCCCTGAGCCTTCTCTTCTCCAGGCTGAACAACCCCAACTCCTTCAACCTGTCCTGATAAGGAAGTTGCTCCAGCCCTCTCACCATTTTGAAGTGACTCACAGCAGAGTGTTGTGTCTTCCCCTGTGCTTTTGGGGCTAAAAGCAGCCTTTAGAGAAGTCCAAGGATGTCTTGTTGAGGAATCACTGACTGATCAGCTTTTGAACATGACCCTTCTGCTTTCAGCTTTTCATCCAGGAGCTCTAAATGAGTGATGGATACTTTGCATGTCTCTGGAAAAAACAACCTGCCCAAACCAGGGCATGGCTTCCACATGGAGTCATGGACAATCAAATGGATGGCACAGAAGCAGCATGGGAGCTCTCAGCTTGTGTGGACACCTTCACCAGGAAGGTTTCCCACTAATAGAGGTTGGTGAATGGAGATGGTAGTGTTTATGCAGACAAAATTTGCATAATGGGGCAATAATGCAAAACTGGGGCAGGGAGTCCAGCAGCCTGGTGCAGATGGGGAGGTGAGAAGTTTCTGGAAGAAAAAAAGAGCTCTTCCTGGCTGATTTGGAGGAAGGGGTGATGCTGCTGGTGAGAAAAAGAGATGTGTCTGCAGGGGGTTAATGAGGGAGAGTGGTAACTACTCTCACCTGGAGCTGAGGAGGGACTGGGGGCAGCTGAGGGGAAGGGCTGAGGTAACAGCTCTCCCTGCTCAGAGAGAAGGTTCAGAAGGAGTTGTGTGGGATGGTTGTCCCTGCTGGTGTGACTCAATGTGTCCTTTGTATCTTGGAGAAGGGAAGTGAGGTGAGTGTGGAGCCCTGTTCCCTCATGTGGGGTGGTTGTCACCAGTATCATCCTTGGCTTGGTGATGCCATGGGAGGAGTATGTCATCCCCAATCCCAGCCTGGCACCTGGAGGAGAGGAGATTTGAAATCTGAGGGTTTTTGAAGGTCATTTTTTATGGTTTTAACCCAAATCGCACATGGTTTCCTTCTACAGAGGATTGGTCCTGCTGCATGGAAGATTTTTCTCCTCTCTGCAGAATAGACATAGCATGGAGACCCCAAAGATGAAGAAGAACACTTCTTTCTCACCAGTATGGAAGAGCCCATGGTCTGAGGTGAGTCCTTTGCTTTGGGGTAGTGTCTGTATCTGTGGGGTTTGTTGCAGAGCCCTTGGCTGTGGAGCAGCCACTCTGCGTGAGCTCCACCATTTCCAAATAAAGCTTCCTAGCAGATAGTCGAGTGAGTAATTCAACAGACTTGGTTTTAAGTGCTTCTGCTCATAGTTCATTTTGTTTGGATAACTAGTCAAAGATATATTGGAGCATTGGAATCTTCTTTTTTGTTTTGTTTTGTTTTGTTTTTTAAATTTATTATGTTTGCCAAAAATCAGTTACTGAATATATTCCTTAGCAAGCAAATGTGATGGTATGGAGTTGGCTCAGAGCTGCCTCAATCCTTTGAAATGAGTTGTGTCATTCTTGCAGCTTATTCTTGTTTAATCCAAGGCTTTGGCAGAGATTTTTATAGTACTATATTGTATCTGTAATACAGCAATGACCAAGTGCCTTTTTGTTGACTCTAGTTGCTTGCTGGCCTGTCTCTCTAAATCAGAATAAACAAAATTAAGCCTCTGCTGTGATATGTGTGAGGTTAAGAGAGCTTAAATTCTTCTCTGTCAGGTATAATGGTCATTTTAAGTCTGCAGATTTAAGGTCTGATCCTGCAAACACTCACTTGCTGTCAGGTGCAGCACCACTGATGGTGGAATGGAGAAGCTGCTGTGGGCCATGGGCCTTGTGCCTTTGCAAACTGTAATTTTGCTGCTATTTTCAGCATGGGACATTCAAAAATGTACAGCCTAAATCCCCCCGCTTCCAATTTACATCCATTATTCCTCGTCCTGCCATCATACATCCTATTGAAAAGTCCTATCCCAGCCTTTCTGTAACCCCCTTCAGGTACTGAAAAGTTACTATGAGGATACCCCCTGAGCCTTCTCCAGGCTGAACAACCCCAACTCCTTCCTTTCTGGATGGGACATCCAAAAATGAAGCAGCAAGTGCAGGATCAGACCTTGAGGTGTAATCTAGTGAGAGCCATGATCTCCTCAAACAACAGTTTGCTGTGCTGTAACCAGCGAGAGGCACATCAGTTTGTTATTTAGTTGCTTTTCTCTTGGGTTGATAGGCTTAAACTGCCCTGGTTTTGATGGTAGCAGGTGTCTGGGATTTAGCAGGGAAGTGTCTACTTTGTGTAGTTTGTGAATTAAGAATTTAAACAGGCACCTAACCTAGAATCATAGAATAGTTTGTGTTGGAAGGGACCTTCAAGATCATCTTGTTCCAACCCCCCTGCCATGGGCAGGGACACCTCCCACTACACCAGGTTGCTCAGTGCCTCAGCCAGCCTGGCCTTAAACACCTCCAGGGATTGAGGGGGCATTCACAGCCTCTCTGGGCAACCTCTTCCAGTGTCTCACCACCCTCACAGCAAAGAATTTCTTTCTTATCTCCTTCCTGAAACTCCCCTCTTCCAATTTGCTTTCTTTATTCCTAGTTCTGTCATCACATATCCTATTAAAAAGTCCTACCGCAGCCTTTCAGGGGGCTTATCAGGTATTGATAAGTTACTATGAGGTTCTCCCCTGAACCTTCTCCAGGCTGAACAACCCCAACCTCTTCAGCCTGTCCTCAGAAGGCAGTTGCTCCAGCCCTCTCATCATCTTTGTGGCCTCCTCTGGACCTTCTCCAACAGCTAAATGTCCTTCTTATGTTGAGGGCTGCAGAACTGGACACAGTAACTCCTGTTGGGGTCTTAATTAGGCTGTCTTGTCTAGACCATGGTTTTACTTTTTGGTTAGACCAGATGTGGTATTTGGTAGCTTCTCCCAAGTCCCAGAGCTCTGCAGCTGCAAATTGTGTAAAGAGGGTCACATTTCAGGGGCAGGGGGCTTTTGCTCATGGTCTTGTTGGGCTGGCTGGTCAGAGACAGCCACTAGAAAAAAGTTCTTGGTGATGTTGAAACTGATTTTTATGATGGTCAGAAAAGCTGTTGGAAAAATGAGCTAGAAATGGGGTATTTGGATTCCTTGGAGGATGAAATGTAAACTTCAGTCCCTAATGATAAATAATGTTGGTGTTTCACATCTGTATTTTATGGATGCCTGAAGTTGCTCTTGGCAAGTGGTGGCAGTCTGAGCTTTGAACCTCAGGGCAACCCAGTGTTCTCATCCCTGCTAGGAATGTTGTTAACACAGATGATGGGGTGCCCAGGAATCTGTGGGATTTACCCATTGAAACTAGAGAGACACAAAGAAATGCAAACACTTTTATGAAGAGGGAGTAAGCTTCTTTTATGCATTGTTTGTTCATTTTAGCAATGAAACAGAACTTCCAGGGATACCAGCAATGTATCCAGGATGCCCAACCTCTCTTGCCATTACTCAGGAGCTCTGTGGCCCTCCAAAACACTACAGAAACCTATTTGTAGTGCAAAAGCTCCACCCCAAACACCTCCTACTAAAAACCAAACGAACTTACTTTCTGGGCCACATACCTTGCAGAAAAAGCACAGAAGAAAGTGGTACAAACTTCAAAGGCATAAAAGAAGAAGGAGGAAGAAGGGATGAGGCAGATAAAGGATGGAGAATAGAGGGGAAAAGGGGAACAGACGTGAATGCTGTCAGATTTGTCTGATGGGGTGCAGCACAAACAGGTAGATTTGCTTAGAGATAGGAACGACTTGCTACCTGACAGTACTTTCTCTCATCTCTGCTTTAAAGAAAATACACCTTTCTTTGCATCACTTTTGCAGCACTCACTTCAGCTGGGTTCCTCCCCTCCCTGCAGGCTGCTGACTTGAAATGCACCCCTTCTGTTTGGTTTTTTTATGCTGGAAACTGTCTGCGAACCGAAAAGTGACACATGTCAGAACAAAGCTGCCAGGAAAAGCTTTAGGTTTGGGAGAAGGGGTAGCTTGGTGACAAATCCACCCTCAAAATATAGACTTTGTGCTGCATTTTCCTTGTGGGAAACAGCCTGTGGGTGTGACCCCCAGCACTTTGAGGGGAGCTTTGAATCTCCCCAGTCCCAGCAGCAGCACTTTACAGTTGTGGGGGAGCCAAGGAACTGCTCTCCTGGCCAAACACCGTTACTGGGTGGGTTTTCCCTCGTGGACCCCACAAGGGCACTGGGAGGAGCAGGCTGTTCCCCCCCCCTCCAGCTTGTCCCGGGGCAGGAACGGTGCTATTGGATGGATTAATTTATTTTTTTTACAACACGCCTCCCTGCTATAAGTGGCAAAGCTGCTGCTGTCCCATCAGCTGGACACCCCAGCCCAGCAGCCTTGCCTGGGCCGGGCTGGACCAAAGGCTTTCCAAGTCCATCCTGCTGCTTGGAGCTCAGTCCATCCCTGCCTTCCTCCCACAGCAGCAGCCCCGCAGCAGCTCCCAGGCTCTTCGGCAGCCAGTAAGCACATACCTTTTTCTCTCCCTCTTTTTCTTTCTCTCTCCCCCCCTCCAGCATCATCTTGCAACATCCCAAGCTCCTCAAATCTTTGGAACTCAGCTTGTGCTCTTTTCTGCTGGGGAAAGATTTGCAAGAGCAGGGCTGGGGGGAAAGGGAAGTTTGTGGGTGTATGATGTACTTTTAAACACTCCTTCTTCACCTCAGAAACAGCCTCTGGTTTGTGGGGTGTTTTGAGGGTGGGATTTATCTAAATTCTTCTGTCCGATTTTTCTTATATCCTCTTTTCTGCTAGACATTTTCCCTCCAGGAAGGTGGTGGCTTAGAAAATATGGGGTATAAACAGAGTTTTCCTCTTTGCTCCCTAGCTGAGTGGGTGTTTGCAGCAGTACAGAGCTGTGTTTTCTTAAGCAGGTGATCAGATCTGCTTCTTCTAAAGCTTTTAATGCCAGCTGGGGAGGAAACAGCTAAAGCAGAGATTATTCTGTGGGCTCTCAGGTGATGTGATTCTCTCAGAAAGTGAGGAATGACACCCTCTAGGTTGCAGGAGCTGGCTCTCAGTAGCAGAATTGAGGAGGATGGAAATGCCTAAGGTTTTGGCTAAGAATTATCCATCTCCCTCTTGCTGTATTATGGTGTATTAGGGTTTCTGAGGAGCCAGTTTCAGCTGTCCCCATGGGAATGCAAACACCTTTAGAATAACACTGTAGCCCTGTCTCTATCTAGACTTGTGGAGTCACTATCAGGACTGAAACTGTTCACCCTTGTGTTTGTGAGATGGGAGTTTCATTTTGTGGTGGTGTTAGTCTTTGCTTTAGCAACTAAGTAAAAGATAAGTTAATGTGTGTGAGTCCAGTTTGCCTGGTGTAAGCAGGAGTCTGTAGCTTAGAAATTGATGTGTCTGCTTCTGAAATCACAGACATGTAGCAAGTGAAAGGAGGAAAAAATTAATTAAAATAATCCACCTACTAATTGATTTTTCACCTTGCTTTGAGAGGAAGAGTTTTTTAGAAAACGACAGCAAAAAAAACTCAGAAAGGAAACTGATTAAATTCTTAGGCCATGACGTTTAAAGCAAATAGCTGATCAAGTAACCAAATATGGCTTTAAAGTTTAAACTTTCTTTTTTAATGATAAAAGCACTCACATACTTCACTTCAGTGACAACATCCTCCTCTTTTTCTTTTTTTTTTTTTCCTCCCTGCTCCAACCTCCAAGTACAGCGTTCTTGAATACAGCCCAGCTCTTAATTTCTCCTTAAAGTGCTCAGTATATAAAAATTCATTCTTGGCTAATACCTTCTGGAAAAATGCATGTGCAAAAAAAACCCTACAAACCCTTAAGAGCTCAGTGCAATAGAAAGTTAACTGCTCAAATCTTGGACTGTGGCACTAAGGAACCAGTTTGGGGCTGGGATTTCTGACTTGTACTGCTCACAGAGTTTTGTAGGATTGATCCCTTCAATGGTTTTGTAGGGGAGAAGCTATTCCCTACAGGGAAGGATGGATTGCCTCCATGGATGCTGGTCTATTTCTCTGCCTGGATGTAAATAGTGGCAGCTGTTCAAAAGGAGACAAGGTTGAGGGTACCCAAACACTTGAAAATAAAGACTCTCCAGCCTATCTTGGCTCGCCTTTATTTCAGAAGCAGCCTTTCCATCCAGCTGTACCATGAGTAGAAAATCCAGACCTGTGGTATGAAGCAGCTGGTGGGAACCCTGGCAGGTTCCTGTCTTCATCCAAGAGCAGAGGAATGATGCTGTGGGATGCACTAGCTCTGATCTAAACCCCTATGCCAAGATTGTGGATGCCTCCTGGTTGCTCAGTGCCTCATCCAGCCTGGCCTTAAACACCTCCAGGGATTGAGGGGGCATCCACAACCTCTCTGGGCAACCTCTTCCAGTGTTTCACCACCCTCACAGTGAAAATTTTTTAACTGTCCACCCTAAATGTTCCCTCTTCCTATTTGCATCCATTCTTCCTAGTCCTGCCATCCCATACTCTATATCTTCCCCATCTCTGTCTCAGAAACACACCCTTACTGTCAGTACACACTGGTCCAAGCACTGTGTGGGAACTGGGACACAGCTGAATTCCAGTGTTTCAGGACAACTAATGATGTAAGTCAAGAATAACCTTGTCCCTGCAGCAGTAGCCTGTGTGAATGTTGTCCTTTTAAGTTTACACCCCCCAGCTTTAAGGGGGATTTAGGTGTCAATTCCTTAACCTTGGAAAATTTCCTTGGTCTTTGTTGATGAGACCATTCAGTCCAGCCTATATTTAGCCTTTCCTTAGTGCTCCTTGGATTTGAAGCCCCAGTGGTGTTAGATGTAGCAAGATAAATTTCATCATCTCCAACATCCAAAGCTTGGGGTGTCCTCCTAAATCAGAGCATCTTCCTGGAGAGCTCTGAAGTCATACTGAGAGATGTAGATGTCACCAGCAGATGTGGGGGACTGACACTCGTGGTCACCAACTATTGTCACCTTGCCCTCTGCATTTAGGAATAGCAAAGTTTAGATTTCAGATGCAGTTCTGTAATGTTAGTGGAGTGGAATCACTTTTACTTGTTAAGGTCATGCAAATAATGTCTATGCAATAAACCTTCCCTGGCCTGACCTATGATTTTGTTGTAAAAAATGCAGTGTGACTCAAAATACTTCAGCTTGATTCATTCAGATCCCTTTTTCTTTTTTTTTTTTTTTCCTAATATGGAATATACAGACAGGGAGAGGAACAAAGTAGAAATGTCCAAGATCAGTCCTTTCACATATGATTTTTGGCAGAGGGACTATGGGAGGAAGAAAGAGACCTCATGTTTCATTTAGAATTTAGATTTGGAGAGGAGTTTTAAGCAGGTGGCTCTTGGGACACCAGGAGTCTAAAGGATTAAATTCCCTTTAGATAAATGCATGCTTCTGCAGCATTGCTTTAGGAGGGTTGTGCCATATTCTGGCTTCAGGTCTCTTATCCCTGGATCCAGGCAAAACCCTGTTTGCAGCCACTTGGCTGGATGTAGAAGGCACTGGGGCTTCCCTAGGGTTGAGAGGTGGGATAAAGCCTGGTGTATTTTCACTCTCTGATCTGTTTTGACTTCTACTTTTTGTAGACAGGATGCCACCCCACCTGGCTTCTGGGGGAATGAATTGGATCTCAGAGGTTGAGGTTGGTCTGTGATGAGTGTTTCTTCCTTTTAACTCTCCACCAAAGAGAGCCTGCAGGCTCAGCAAAAGTCCTGCAGAAACTTGGCCCCTGAAACAAGATGTAAACGGGTGGAATAAAGTTCCTTCAAAAAGGATTGTGAGGACTAATTCTCTCTGTGCAGTGTCTAGAGGCAGTAAGAGTTGGGCTAGATTAGGTCTGTGTTCTGGGAGAGAGTCCATGGATGGGTGCTGAGACCCAGAAACCCAGGGAGAGTGCAAATAGGGGATTGGTGTAAGGAAAGCAATGTCCTATCCCACTTTTTTACCCCCATGAACCAGTGTGTAGGCTCTGTGTGAACATATGTTCACCTTCCCCAGGCCCACAGCCAAAAATTTCTCTTACCAGAAGCTGACTTGTTTTGCTGCTCTAAGTAATTCCCATGGAGGCTTTGCTCTGCCCTCTGCTGCTCTGGGGAAAGCCACAAAAAAGTCCCCTTGGCAGGGCAGCATTGTCCCTCTTGGCATGTCCCTGCAGCATCTGCTGGAGCAGGATTTGGCCCCTGATGCTTTCAAAGCAGTTTGGGACCTTGTGGCACCAAGACCTTGGGACCTTGTGTCAGAGCAAGAGAACTGTGTCATCTTGGGGTTGGATGGATCTTCTGTTTCTCTTTTTCATCTTCCTCTGAGGAAACAGCTCTTTCCCTCCACATAAATAGGACTCATGACATGTGGCAGGACTGGATAAAATGGGATTTAGGGATCTGAAGCTACTGAAAAGCAAAGTAAGGTTGCACTCCAGCCATCAAGGGACAAGATAGGGCTTTAAGTAAATGCTCACACAAAAGACACCCAACTCAAGAGTGCTCTGGAAAAGGTTGGAGAGGGAGAGCATGGTTCCTGACAGTGAGGGAGTTGTGGCCCAGGGTGGAATTTTGCTGTGTGGCTGACTGGAAACTTCAAGGCAGAGTTACAATTTTGGTTTGGATGATGTTATGGAGTTGCATTATTTTTGTAAATAGGAAATTCAAAACCTCTTGACTTCAGATGGATGTTTACAGAAGACCCACTCATTCCCACAGATGTGCTTGATTTTTTTATTTTTTTTTTATTTCTTGAGGTGATTGCTGTCATTTGGGATGGATCTCTGTCCTCCTTCTGCTTGGCAGAGCTGGCTTGTTGGCATTGAGAGTAGGCAGTCAGCAGCCCTTAACTGGGAGGGATTAAAAGTGCCTGGATACAGCTGCATTTGTGGTCTGTTGGGATCCAACATGGAATGCCATTTGTCACCCAGACCTCTAATGAAGAATGAGGGACAAACTCCCCGCTGGGGAGCGAGCCCTGAGGATGGCTTTATGGCTTTCTAATTTCTAACATCTTTCCACCCCTGGAAAGGAGAAACCAAACCAGGGCAGAAAAGACAAAAATTTGCCCCTAGGAGGCTGCCTGATATATAACTGGAGGTTTAATAATTTGAACCAGAATGTTTCAGAGCCAGTTGGACTGCAGAGATATAGTGAAATGAATCTGTTGTGATGTCTCTACTGTGGTATAGATGGGGAGGACAAACAGGAGAAATAACTTTAAAAAAAAAAAATGGTGGGGGAGATTTGTTGCCTCCTGGTAAATCCTCCTGCTTGTTTAAAAGACTTGAGTGAGACTGTTGTGCTTTATGATGCTTTGAAATAGGGATATTTGAGAGGTCACTGTTGAGTGTGCCAGAAATGCTGAGGGTCTAATAGAGAGATCAGAGAGATCTATGGTCCACCTATTTTGCTTCAAGCTATGTTTGATGCTAAAGCAGCTGCCCCCAGATGTGAAGGCTCTTGTGCTTCTTGTGTCCAAGAAGCAGAGAACTTCAGAGCATCTGGCAGACTTGCTGTCCACTGTTTTGCTTGGTCAGAGAGAGCAAAAAATCCACTCAGTCCTCCAGAACTCTGCCTTATGAACCAGTTTGCTGGATGTGTCTTTCTTCCTTTGCTAAGAAAAACAGAAGTGGTTCATCACATGAAAACCTAAGGCTGGTCCAGCCCACAGTAGTTGCTGGTCAGTTTTCTTGCAGGGAATTGGATCCCAGCTCTTTCCCAATGCCTTCACTTTGGAGTATTCATGTGCCTCTAACTCTTTGGAGTATGCATGTGGTCTCTAACTAAAGAATAACTATTCCCCTTAAGAATAACTATGAAACCATCCTAAATATAGCTTCCTCCATTGCTGATAGGATGTTGGGGTGGGAGAAATTAATGTATTTTTTCTTCTAAAGAAATGCCCCAAGTTGTGGGAACTGTTCTGGCTTGGCAGGCTGCTCCTCAGGCATTTGCTATTTGTTTAACTTGGGACTGGCTGCCCCTGGCAGTTGTTACCATCAACCCCTTTTCTTATCTGCCTTTTTCTATAATAAACTCTGGAGCAAAGATTTGGAATTAGTCACTTCTGAGGCCCTGCCTGCTTGCCTTTCCAGCTTCTGTCTTATCTCATTTTTGGACTCCCTAGCTTTTTCCTCTTGGTTCTTTGCCTCTTTGTCTCTCTCCTGACAGAGTAAAGAGCTCTTTAAAACATCCCATAGGTGTGTCATTCCCAGGACTGCCTGCATCCCAGCAGACATACCATAATGGGATGGGGCATGTCATGCTGGGGGGCACAGGAGGGATTTTTCTAGCATGACCTATCTAATCCAGTGGATGGGCTGGATGAGTTCTGGCTGATCTTCATCCAGAAGAACAACCTGTGGAAGCAGGGTAGGAATTCTGAAAGCATTCCTGGGGGGGCCAGCACCACCTCCTGCTCTTTGGTACAGGGTTAGCCAAAAGGTTTGAGGAAGTACAAATGCACACAGCACCCACAGAAACACAGGACTGTATGGTCTTCATTCAGAAATCTGAGCAATACCATATGATTTGCTTCCACTTGAAAATTCCCTGCTATTTCTAAGTGTTGTCTTGACCCACTCTTGCATCTGAGAGGCAGTGATGAGCAGCCCATGGTGCAAGAATCTTTCTCTCTCTCTCTGGTCTCATCTCACTTTAAAAATACACAGAGCTATAGATTTCACTCTACGCATGCAAATAGTGTTTCCTATCAGCTCTGCTGATTGAAAGCCAATCACACCTCCCCTCTGGGACACCCTGCCAGGTAAATGCCACTCCATGGATAATGTATTTCATCTCTGCCTCTGGAAATGGTTGGGTGGCAGCATCAGAGCAGGAGGGAGAGCAGCTCAGGGTCACCCCACAGTAGCAGAAAGGCTCTCCCTGGGGATGCAAATCTACTTAGTTCTGTCTGGATGCACAAGCATGTTGTCCACCCCTCACCATAATTTTCCCTGTTTGTTAAGCACAAGAGGTAACTCAGGCAACTTCTGAGCCGTGTCTTGGCTCAGGTCTAGGTGTAACAGAAAACCAGACACAGCTGATCTCTTTCAAGCTCACTCCATTGTGGGTCAGAGCAGGCAGATACTCCGGGATTAGTCCTGCTTCTCAGTGCCTTTCGTGCTGACCATGAATGGGAGGAAATTCCAGCTCAAGATCATGAAGAGGCAGGAAGAGCTCTAAGTGGCCATGTCCTTGCAGACTTAGTACAAGAAATGAAGCTGATGGTGACTGCTGTTAGTGCATACACTAGTGTCAGACGCTTTTTATACTGTTTCAGAGAAAGATTGTTTGATTTCTCACTGGTGAAGATCACAAACAGCCGTTTGATATCTTGGAGGACAATCTGGTGCCTGGGATGCTGTGCTGGAGAACCTGGGGTGTGTGCAAACAAAGTCCATGCCTCTCAACAACTTTTTGCAGATTCCTTTTGCCGAGGTCAGCCCCAAAGTCAGTTTTCCCTCTTCCCCCTGGTGCTCCCACAGTGCATCTCCATAACAATAGCTGCAAATCCCGTGGTTGATGCTCTGGTGTGGTGAAGCTCTCTGAGTACTCATTAGGCGCTGAAGCAAACCACCAATAAATCTGTTCTAAACCAAGGAGCAATTTGTTTTGGTAACCAGGGAGACTGCCAAGTGCATATTCAACCTGAAATAGCGATGAGATCATCCTCTGAGCAGTGTCGGTGCTGGAGCAGCCGGATGGAAAGGGAGCCAGCACCAGTGAGCTGTCTGCTCCACTGACATTTGGATGCTGCTGGAGATGTTTTGCCAGAGAACTTTTGCCTTGCAAACGAGACTGAGCAGAGAATGGTGTGTGAGGCTTTTTGCAGTGCTTGGAAGTGTGGAAGTGATGTTCCTGGTGGGCTGGAGAGCTTCTGGGGTGGGTTATGGTGCTGCAGAGACGGTCTCCTTTGTCTTGGATACTCCCCTCTGTGGGGAAAACGAGATACTTGACTTGTAGGTAAGGGCTAGTCTTAAGTAAGTGGTTAGATGGGTGGATCTGGTGGTCAGATCCTCCCCCCTGCTCCTCCACTCACTGGGGCAAGGACTTAGGAAAACACCACCTGCAACATAACTGGGGTATGATCTTGAAAAATTGAGCTCTGGCATTATTTTACCCTGAAGTGCCCCCAGTTTAGGTAAAGCACAACATGGGATTTGAAGGGGTGATGCTGGTGGCAGGGTTTGGCAGCTTTCTGTGTCTGTCCCTGCAATTGCTCCCAGGAATAAGCCACTCTAGGTCAGCCAGGGCATGGCAGGTAGTGTGGGAGCAGCTCTTGCAAGCAGAGTTATCAAATAGAATCATAGAATGTTTTGGGTTGGAAAGGACCTTAAAGATCATCTAGTTCCAAACCCCCTGCCATGGGCAGGGACACCTCCCACTACACCAGGTTGCTCAGTGCCTCATCCAGCTTGGCCTTAAACACCTCCAGGGATTGAGGGGGCATCCACAGCCTCTCTGGACAACCTCTTCCAGTGTCTCAC
>VZTY01035086.1:36537-47198 GCA_013400935.1 Turnix velox
TCCTTCAGCCTGTCCTCAGAAGGGAGATGCTCCAGCCCTCTCATCATCTTTGTGGTCTCCTTTGGATCTGCTCCAACAGCTCAATGTCCTTCTTGTGTTGAGGACTCCAGAACTGGACACAGTAACTTCAATTGGGACTCACCAGAGCTTAGTAGAGGGGCAAAATCTCCTACCTTGACCTGCTGACCACACTTCTCTTGATGCTTCTAGGTGGCGACTACATGAAAATAAATGAAATCCAGAGATAGATCACAGTATTGCCTGGCAGATGTCTTGATGAAGCAATGAACAAGCCACTTACTAGAGGTCCACTGGTGGATTTCACCAAAACTTTTAAGATGCAGCTACCACTGACTGCAAACAGGTAGCAATTATGAGCAGCACAGATGCAGACAAAAGCTGAGCCTCTGAGGTGTAATCCATGAACATACTCACATGATGTGAAAGCAGACTTTTTTAAAAAATGTTTTTGGGTTAACCTCATGACTTTCAGGAGCAGGAGATGAAAGCTACATCTCTAAAAAGACCTTTAGTTTCAGCAGTGGTATTTTTGTATTTTGGAAGTCTTTTATTATAGTGTTACAATTATGGAGTCATCTAACTCTATCTTCTTGCAAGTGGGAGGATTTCTTCCAGCTCCTTTCTGGAGCCATGTGGTAAATGCTTTGGTGACATGTCCAATTCCCTCAGCATCTTGGGCAGCATTGTGACAGCCACTATTCAGCCATCAGCTCTAGGAAAGGGCTTTATGAAACCCTTGTGTGTGGAGTTGGAGTAGGTTGGCATTTGAAAGAGGGTGATTTTTAATGTGAGGAGCTGTAACTAAATGAAATTTGGGCAAAAGAGGTGTGAGTTCAGCTGCACCCATCTGCCTTTTGTAGTTGGCAGTGGTCTTACTGGTATCCCTGGACACCATCCTAAGGGCTGGCTTTGAGTCCACACAACCCAGCAAGAGTAGTGTAGCTCCTTCCACCATGTCCCACATCCTGCCCCATAACTGAGCTGGCAGCTAACCACCTAATACTTAGCATTATCCTTAGCATTTTATCTTTTGCTCTCTGCAGCTCTTTTGAGATTAGTCCCAGCAGGTTTAATGTAAATGATTTCATATTCCTTTGCATCACCTCTTTGTTATGGGGCAGAGCAGTGGGTGTTAGAGTTTGGGGTGGAACTGGCATCCCTGTGGGTTTGCAATATCTCTCCTCCCAGTGTTCTCACTCCAGTGTTTCACCTACTTGATCTCAGGGCATGTTTGCTTTTTGGCTGTCTCTGGGCAACTAAAATCACTGCTGGACATTGCCAGGACCCAAGCCTGACCTTGCCAAGCCTGGCATAATGTAGGCAAGACTTGCTACTGGTCTGTTCTTCTACTGAGAAGACAATTGGGCTCAAGAGTTGTAACTTCACCACAAGGGCCAGCAGGGTCCTTGTTGTTGCAGGAAAACCCCCATCTGTGATTTGGAAACTCCACCCTTTCCCCATTGTCCTGCAGCATTCCCAGTGGGACCTGGGTGCTTGTGGGCTTTCATGCAATGCAGCTTCATGAGCTGTTTTTTTTTAAAAAAAGCAAGCAAGCTGCTGTTTCACATCAGCTTTAGGTTTTTGGCAGTTTTCTCTGGCACTTGTGGGCAATTAGTGTTGCCTTTTTGTCACATGGAGCCAATCCTTTAACAGTTTGGTTTGGACAGTGGTTTGACAACCAGCAGCAGTGGCATTGAGAAGGGCTGTTTCCCTTTGCAGGCTGTGCCACCCCTTGCCCCTGAGTTTAATTTCTCACTGCTACTTGAGAAAGAAAACATTTTGTGCCTGGATCCAGGCTCTGAACTTAATCAAACACATAAGTGGTTGTACCAACTCCACTTGGTTTATTTTTGTGCTTCATTTTAAGCACTTTTCTAAGTGTCTTATTTTTCTTATTCCAAGATTTGTGTTTAGTGACTGGAACAACCCACAGGCTTTGCCAGTTGCTCTGGGAATGAGCACTGATAGAAACACTTTAAGGTGCAGTGTCCTGTGAGACCTTTGGTGGGAGCAAGGGAGTGGAGACAGGACCTTCTCTTGCCTCCAAGCACCCTGACCCAATCCCTGTGGAGGTGAGAGATAAAATTATTTGTTATTTAAGCAAATGGGAAGCAAATTAAATGTATCAGCTTAAATAACTTCGCCTCTCACACTGTTTTGGGCTCAACTGCCTCTTGACTGACCTCAATATTTAAAGAGCAGATGGAATTTTGCTAGGTTACCCAAAAATTGGAGTGTGAGGGTGTTGTGAGGAGGAGAATCCCTCTGCCCTCGCATCCAAACTGCCTCCATCCTGCAGATGAGGACACTCGGCTAAGATGCTGCAAAGCAGGGCTGAGCACAGCTCTGGGATGAGTTTCTTTGGTTTTGAAATTTAACCCAGATGAAAGATTTAAAGATATTTGTTCCTATTTATTCATGTATTTTTAAAAATGACAGTGTAGCATTTTTCTCACCTACCTTCTGGGGAATGCTTTTTAGTGTAATCCTTACCCAGCTCTGATCTGACTTGATTTCCAGGGAGATCTGGGAACCTTATCACTTTAGGAAAGATGAGATTTATGATCTGGTATCACACAAGCACTTTGAAAATATTATTCTTGACTCCAGAGAAATGGCTCATCCATTTTAATGCCCTTATTAGAAACTGAATAGAAAACACTTTACCTCAGTGGAAAATGCTGTGCTGTTTGAGGGGTGAGAAGGGGGGGGATGTGCAAAAAGCACTGGTGGAGACTTCAGAGAGCTGTCATCACCCCAAGATGTGTGTGCTTTTGGTGCAGTGTCTGTGCTGAATGAAAAGAGCAAGGTTGGCTCTAAGCCAGAGAAAAGGGAAAGCACAAGTGTGGGCTAGCAGCACAGGATAGGACAGCAATGGGACTCAGAACATCACAACACCTTCTGGACTGAAAGACAGAGTGCACCCAGAACTTTTAGCAGTGGTTCCTCTGGGCTTTCATGTCCTGGAGTGTTGTGGAGAGGTTGTACACGTACGCATGTGCTTTATTTGTTGTCTTAGTAAGAGTTAAGGAATGGCGGTGTTCATTGAAAGAGGTGTAAGATTGTGGAGCTGTTGAGGTGCAGAGGCTGGTGAAAGATGTCCTTGGGAGAAGGAGCAAGGAACCACAACCAAAATAATCCAAATTGGGTTCCTTTTTAGGTTAAATTATTCTTTTCCATAGTTGAACCTGAAGGAACCAGATGATTCCTGCTGGCCTCCAAGGAGGACTCCACATTTTACTGCAGTGCTTTGAGAATCTGAGGCTGCTGAGTTGGAAGCCCCACACTCATGAGGGTGGAGGGAGAATAAGCATCATGGCAATAAAAATAGTCCTTTATCAGGGGTCTAGGCTCTTTGGGAAGTCTGTGTGATTTCTCTGGTTTTGCCTGAGCTCTCAGTCTCTTGGATGTCAATTTGGGAAAGAACAGCTGAGGCTGAGTAGGATCAGGGCAAGTGGGTTCCTAGTCTGGCCAGGGCTCCAGCTCCCCTGCCAAAGCAGAGGGGAAGGAGGTAGGTTGAGCAGGGTAATTTGTGGTTGTTAAATGAACAAGGCTTTGAGAGATTTAATGGGCTGATTTGCAAAACATTTATGTGAGTGGTGACTGAAGTCAGCTTTGGCCATGGCCAATGAGAAAGTTAAATGGCATCTGTTTCATCAGAAGGAGTGTTTCAATGGGTGTCTTCTTCTAAGGTGTTTTAGGTTGCACCGTGGCTCTGTAGTACAAGTGAGTGGCCCTGTGGCCCACTTTGATGGGTGTCTTCTTCTCCTTGGCTTGTCCTGGAGCCTGTCCCCAGACTGTCCTGGAGCTGGCACAGCCAGTATGTGCCCTTGTGATGTGATGCCAAAAAAGCTGTTGCAAATTTGTAGCTGCTCCAAGGTGAGGAGTTTCCATTTCTCCTGCCCTTGGTGGTGATGGTGCAGTGTGCCTCAGCCTGGCTGATCTTTCATTGTAAGTACTGAGGTGCATGGAAGTTGACCCCACTTATCTGAAGTTGGAAATGAAATCAAAGCTTCCCAGAGAAGAGGTTTCTGAGTATAACTTCTGTGACTAATCTGGACCTCACTGAAGGGGACTCTGCAGCTTTGTTTTTCCTTGTAAATTATGCCCGGCATATGTGCTGACAATTAGTCAGAGTGCCCAAAAATACCCCTCAGCCCTGCAAGCTGATCCCCTTCAGCTCCTGGAGCTGAGACAGACACAGGGTTGTGCACTGTGGAGCTTTGGAGAAGGTTATTTATAAAATGGCCACGTAACAAGGGTGGTTGGGTCCTTTCAACTACTCTCTAGCAACTGAAGGAGTGGACAGCCAAATGCTAATCTTGCTTGAGGCAACTGTTCTGTGCCCAGCATGATGGGTTAGTTGTCCTGCTAAACCCATATGGCAGAGCTGACTCTTGTCAGCTCTAAATCAGTGCCCAGGCCATGGCCCTGGGGCTTGTGCCAAGTTCGGGCAGTGCTTTGATGGTGTGCTGAATGCCAGGGAGCCTTCTCTGCTGGCATGCCACTGCTTGGAAGGGCATGTCCTTCTTGTTGAGGTGGTGGCTTGTCTTCACCCTCAGCCAGGCAGAGTGCTTCTGCCTAACCATCTTCTGAGAAGCATTTGCCTGTTTTACCAGCTGAGCTGGAGCTTCATACCCTAATTATCCTCCATGTGCTGGCTTTCTGGAGAGTGTTTTGCTTGAATCCACCTACAAATGGCTCTTTCTTCCCCCCCTCTGAAAATAAAGCTCTTTAGAGGGAAAGATGAAGGCTCCTTGTCTTGTAGAGCACTGCCTGTGGGGGGGTTTTGGCTTGGCCATGGGGCAGAGGAAGGAAGTCTGCAGAACCATCTGCCCAGCAGCTTCCTGGGAACATGATGTTTTGCTAGAAAACATCCCACTGAGAATGCTGCCAGCTTTTGGAGGAAGACACTGGGGATAGCCTGCAGCTTCCAGGGTCTGTCCTGCTGCCAGGTCCTGTTGCATGAATGCAGGAAGATGGCAGGGCTACTGGAAATTCTTGGGGCGAGGATGTGTGTTGTAGCTTATGTCTGGGTAGCTGCTAATTTCTTGTGGGTAGATTTCCAGGGGAGGAGAATGACCTAGCTTTCAAGCAGTGATGTGAACTAATAGTTGAACTTCATTCTGTGTTCACTGGGGGAGAGCAGCACACAGGCAGCTGCCATGCTTCTGAAAAGTAATTGAAAGCAATTAAGAGCAGAGAATGGAGGTTGTGAAATACTGTTTCTGTGATGGCTTTGTAACAGCTTGGTGAAGCCCTGGAGTAAACATGTATAGTGTGGGTATGGGAGGTTCATCAGATCTCTTCTTTCTCAGAAGAGACAGTCAAGCTGCCTGGCTGGGATCAATATTGTCTTTATTTGATGGGAACTGGAGTTAAGTTTCTCAGCTCTCAAGCCAGGACTGAGCTATATGGGGAAAGCTGTGACTGACAAACCTTTCATAGAATCATAGAATAGTTTGAGTTGGAAGGGACCTTAAAGATCGAGTTCCAACACCCCTATTTGACTACAACAGTCTTTCCTTCTCTGTGTGATTGCATCTGAACTTGAACAAGGACAAGCACAAGATCAAACTGGGGCAGTGGAACTCCTCAAGTGTGAAGCTTTGGGGTCAAAAATTGGGGAATAACTGGTGCAGCTTGCTTGGTCCCAGAGGGGGCTCCTCTAAGGACCACATCATCATGGCTGGAGGTGTTGAGAATGAAGGGGCATCATGTCCCTGCCACTGCTGATGGTGCTGCATAGCCAGAGCTCTGGGCCTTGCAGTGAGCAGAAACTGCTGCCAGCTCTTCAAGGGACCTGTAAATGCAGGAACCTGGCAGATGTAGGCAAGAGTGTGGCACTGCTGGGGCTCCAAGATGCGAACTTGGAGACCTTCCCCACTGCTCCCATGTCACTGGACATGCTCCATGCCTGCCAGCTCATTTTCCCTGGGAAATGCTCTTTTGTGATAAATAAAATTGGAAGAACCAGCTAATTTTGGCTTTTCCCAAGCTAGATGTCCTCCAAGGAGAACTTCCCATTTGCCTTCATTGAGGTGGCTTTCCTCAAACTGGTTGTTTCTGTGCAGAGTGCAGGAGCTTCTGGGAAAGGAGGGGTTGAATGCTGTGTTTGGGGATTTTTAGCCCCATTATGGGGTTGATCCTCTCCATGAGGCATCTGAATACCACTAGTCTTAGCAGTATGAGTGGATGTATCTCCCAGGAGGAGCAGAGGAAACTTTTGTGTCCCTTTAGGGTGCCCAATGTCCAGGCACAGCCAGAGCTGCTGTTCACACATTGGGAAAGTGGGCAGCCTGCTTTTTGAGCCCATGCTGAAGATCTAAATGTAACTGCAGAGATCACAGCATGCACTTGGCATCCTTGCTGCTGGAAAATAAAGACCTGGCATCTTACTTACAATAAAGCAAAGATCCCCAGGGAGGAGGGAGAAAAGAGGAAACAGATTTTCTTGGTGCTCTTGATTCAAAGCCAACCCTGTGCAGCACCTCATGCTGCTGCAGCCTCCTCTTATCTTAGTCCTCTTTGGAGCTGTGTGTCCAGAGGGTACTGCTATGGGTCTGATTGGTGCCTGCACCCCAGTGGTTTCTGCTCTCCAACTCTGACAGAGCCCAGAGGGGAGAGAGGAGCTGGATAAAGCCTTGGGGGACAACAAAGCAGCTCTTGATTTATGTGCCAACTCTCCCCTCCCCAGGCCTTGGTGTCACTCAGCTTTCAGCAGCAGCCAGAGGGATGTCACATCAGCAACAGGTGACAGGGAGAAGTGCCAGTCGGGAGCGTGTGTGGAGGGGAGCTGTGGAGCAGATGGCAGTGGGGGAATAAATTTGGAGCTGCCAGGGGAATAGTCCTGGAAATGGTCCAGCCTGTAGATGGAGGCAGATGGGAAAAACCCACTTTAGGTCTCTTCCCAGTTTTGCTATTTTTCAGATGCCTTTATTTCCAGCTCCATTATCTCCGGGCCCTTCTTTCCTGTCTATTACACCCTCATCCTTATTTTTCTCTCTTGCTTATCCTTTTTTCTCTTCCCCCTTTTGTTTCTACTTGCATTATATCTGAGTTCATGGAGGGTTATCCTGCCTGTATCTGCCTCCTTTTAGATTCATTCCCAGTTCCTCTCTCCCCACATCTACACTGCTCAGCACATGCATGTACCCCCAGCTATGGGCTGCAGTTGAGCATGGAGGAAAGGAAAACACCCTCTGTGCCCCTGTCCCCTCTGAGATAGTAGCTAGAGGGCCTGAGGAGTGCCTCATGACTAGTATGGCCACCCCCCTGTCCCTCAGGGATGTCCTTACTGCTTTACTCTGGATGTGGGTACATCCCCAGTGAGCCAAGACATCTCTGTCTTGTATTCACTTCAGTACCTGCAGGATGCTTTGGGTGTGAGGAGGTAAATCCTGGAGTGCAGAGTGGGAAGAATTCCCAGCCAGTGCTGGGAGCAGGAATTACATGGGATGCTGAGTGCTTGGAGAGCTGGATCAGCCCCAGGCATCAGTCCTGGATCCCAAACCAGTCTGGTGTTCCTGTGGCAAAGGGGCTGCTGCCTACCCTGTCCCGCTGATGGACCAGTTGCTTATGGAAAGGTGGGCTCATTCTTGTTCCTCCTCTCCTTTTAAACCCACTTTCTTTATTCATTCATTGGCTTCCTGCAAACCCTGTCGTATATGTATGCATGTATATATACGTACTTATATATATATTGTTTAGTTTCTGCCTTAGAAGAACCAAGGGACATTTAACTGGGGTCTGCAATAAGCTATGCAGGAAGTCTGGAGACAGGCTGAAGGAGTTGGGGTTGTTCAGCCTGGAGAAGAGAAGGCTCAGGGGAGACCTTATAGTAACTTATCAGTACCTGAGGGGGTCCTACAGAAAGGCAGGGGAAGGAATTTTTAATATGATACCAGATGGGAGGACCAGAAACAATGGATGTAAATTGGAAGGAGGTAGATTTAGACTTGACATAAGAAAGAAATTCTTTACAGTGAGGGTGGTGAAGCACTGGAACAGGTTGCCCAGAGAGGTTGTGGATGCCCCCTCTCTGGAGGTGTTCAGGACCAGGCTGGACAAGGCACTGAGCAGCCTGATCTAGTGGGAGGTGTTCCTGCCTATGGCAGGGGGGTTGGAACTCAATGATCTTTAAGGTCCCTTCCAACCCAAACTATTCTATGATTCTATGCTCTCTGAAGGAGACCACACATTGCATGCAATCTAAGATAAACTGATAATTTAAAAAACTTCCTGAAACTGCAGTGCTGTTACTCAAAAAAAGGAAGTATTTGTGCAAATGGTGGGGTAGGAGCAAACCTGGGTGAGGAAAAAAAAGCCTTGTGCTACCTGGTGCAGCCCTGGTTGATGGAATCATGCTGGTCTTGTGCTATTGCTGGAGCTAGACTGGGAGCATGGAGTGACTCCTGTGGTTTTTGTCATGATGGAAAGGGATGGAAGCAATACAGGGCTCTCATTTTATGGGCATGGTGTGGTGTGCTTCTCTGTGCACTGTGAAGTGGGGTGTGTGTGGAAGCAGGAGGTATGGTTTTACCCTCAGAGGTGGACATGTGCTCCCCTTCTGCTGATAGCTACTGCTGCCAGCTTCTTTCTTTGATGCTAGTGAGTAATAGTTCTTCAATGCCTGGGTTATACTGCTCTATTTAGGACCTTCTATCTGCTGAGTGACAGCAGGATGTGTGAGCAAGCTGAGACACCCAAGACCTTTTCTGGCAGGATTGTTAGGGGAAGAAAATACTCTGGAAAGCACAATGTGAATCATTTGTCTATCCCAGTGGATGACACTATGCCCCAGCCATGTTGCTTTGCAGTCAGACCTGTGTGGTGGGATCAGTGTGTCCAGATCAAAACCTACAGGATAGGTTTCACATTAAAACCATGAAAACCCAAACCTTCATCCCCTGGTGTGCACTCACTGATGTATTTGTAGCACTCTCTCCCTTCCAAAGCCAGTGGGTACAGGGTACTGGCTAGGTGAGAAGGGCTCAGATGGGGAAGGCACACCTCCTGTCTAGGGCACCTTTTGCTTCCTGGAGGTTTCTGCTCCCTGACATGCTTGACAGTAACACAGTCACCTCCCCAGCACTTGTGTGACACCTTACACCACCAGTTTATTTGGTCAGCTGGACTTGCACAGACAAAGGGGGGCTTGGATGGGAGTTGTCCAGGGTCATATGGCTAAAGCCAGCCAAAAAACCAAGAGCAACCCTGTCCTCCCAGGGAGGGTCATTCCCCAGCCTGTCCCTATTACACTGGCTCAGGAGGCCACCAATTCAAGAAGAATGTCCTTTTTGTCACCAAGTGCTCTGGGGAAACAAAGGTTTTGCAGAGAGAGCTGTGCCATGAAATGGTGAGCCCCTGATCTAGACTGCCCAGAGAAGCTGTGGCTGCCCCATTCCTGGAGGGACTCAAGGCCAGGCTGGACAGGGCTTGAAGCAACCTGGGCTGGTGGGAGATGTCCCTGCCCAAGGCAAGGGGTGGCACTAGATGGTTTTTGAGGTCACTTCCAATCCATGTCATTCAATGACTGTACAAACTGCTGCTCCAGGGAACTTTGTGATGAAGCTTCACGGGCATCAACAGGGCTGGGTCTTCCTCCTATTTTTTGGCTGAGCTTCCCTTCTCACGCCTCCTTCATCCCGTCCCTGTTGTCGTGCTGGAAACACACATCCATTTGTACATGAGAAGTATTTTTATGGCCAAATATCTGTTCCCACTCTCCACGTGCCTCCATGATGCTGCCAAACCACTGCAGGTGTGCAGCTGCCTCTGGGTGGGAGGTGGCAGCTGCTGCCATGGCACAGCAATGGGATGAGAAGCAAAGATCTCATTGAAATACCAGGGTATTCCAGGGGAAGTGGGAAATGACGACCGAGAGGGAGGGTGCCAGAGCTTTGTGTGGGGAACTATGGAGGAATGAGAATGGTTAATGGTGCAGGCTCTCCATGCATTGCCAAAAATGAACTCATGTCTGTAAATATTCCCCTGCGTGCAGCGAGATTAGCACAGGAAAATACCAGTTGTTAGGGTTCCTCTTACCATCTGAATTATGCAAACAATTTGCTTCAGTTTATAGATGAGCCGGGGCAGAATGGCAGTGGGTTTTTCCTAGCCAGAGTGTTTGTGTGTGAGTATTTCAGCATGTTTCCCAGCCACAATCTGCTACACGAGTGGATCTGTGCTCTGCTCTTTTGGGATGGCCTTTTCCAGGCCAGGCTGGAAATGTCGAGATATTGGGGTGTTGTTGAGATGCTGACCCTGCACATGTACTACCTGAGAGTCCAAAGATGGATGTGAACTCAAATCAGAGCCCAGTGCTGAGGCTCAGAGTACTCTGCCACTTGTGGATAGAATCATAGAATGATTTGGGTTGGAAGGGATCTTCACGATCATCTAGTTCCATCCCCCCTGCCATGGGCAGGGACACCTCCCACAACACCAGGTTGCTCAGTGCCTCATCCAGCCTGGCCTTAAACACCTCCAGGGACTGAGGGGGCATCCACAACCTCCCTGGGCAACCTCTTCCAGTGTCTCACCACCCTCACCATAAAGAATTTCTTTCTTCTCTCCAGCCTAAGTCTCCCCTCTTCCAATTTCCATCCATTCCTCCTAGTTCTGCCATCCTGGATCCT
>VZTY01035086.1:47521-64186 GCA_013400935.1 Turnix velox
TGTCAACTGCTCCACACAGCTTGGTGTCATCTGTAAACTTGCTGAGAGTGCACTCAATCCCACTGTCCATGTCACCAACAAAGAAGTTCAATAGCACTGGTTGAGGAGATCTTGTGATCTCTGCAGTTGGGAAGCAGAGACTGTAGTGCAGTCACTGGGATGATGTTCAGGACTCTTCATCATGGTGATAGGACAATGAGTAATGGTTTTAAATTGAAGGAGAAGAGATTTACATTAGATATTGGGAAAAAAATTTTCACTCTGAGCAGGGTGAACTCCTGGCTCAGGTTGCCCAGAATAGCTGTGGCTACTCCAGCCCTGGAAGGGTTTCAAGGCCAGGTTGGATGGGGCTTGGAGCAACCTGGGCTGGTGGGAGGTGATCCTGCCCAGGGCAGGGGGTTTGGATTGGATCATCTTTAAGGTCCCTTACAACTCTAACCATTCTATGGTTCTGTGCTGATGGCTGTTCAGAGGCCAGACACCACTGTGATGGGCTCTATGGGAGGAATGATAAACATTGGCTTTTCCTGGTAGCTGTCAGGGAGGTTAAGTGACTTTCCCACGGCCATGCAGTGAGTCAGTGTCGAGGCAGGATTAGCAGCTGGGAGTCCTGGCTGCTGGCCCTGAACGTGCTCTGCTGTGGACTTCATAACCCAGAGTGAGCATGGCCATGGACCTACCACAGCCTGTGTGTCCTTGTGGGAGCAACCCCTGAAACAGAGCTCCCTCCCTGCTCTAACTCAGGTAGAAATAGGTCAGTTGGAGCTATGATCTTCCAGGGAGCTTGGTGGACACCTAACTGAAGAGGACAGAGGTGTGAACCAGAGCTCCTGATAAGCCAAGTGCTGGGGAATGGCACCCTCCATGTTGTTAGATGTTGGAGAAATCCCATAATCATGAAAGCAGCCTTTCCAAGTCCTGCTGTTCAGGGACTTCCTTGCTTTGGACAGTTACTGTCTTGAGCTTTTCTTAGGGTGCAAGTTGGAGAAGGACCAGGAATGGTAGTCTTATTGGCAGTAGAACTTCAACATGATGCTCATGTTGATGGCAAGTCTAACCTTCCCTACAAAGGTATCTTCTTTCTGTGGGCTCTCAGTCACATCCCCAGGGATATAACTCATGGTTTTTATGAGCCCTACAGCCAGAGGATAACTCCTCACTGTTTCCTGGAGAACCACAGGTCCTCCAGCCCCCATGGGACTCTGATCCACCTCTTCCCTTCAGCCAGTGTGGAATGAATGTTGGGTCTGTAATTTAGCTCAGGACTGTTATGAGGCACAATCTAGCTCTTAAGCCAGGGCCAAATAGTACTAGTACTGGGGTCAAGTTCCTGAGGCACACTCTGCCTTTGGGACTAATTTGGGTGCTGAGTAGCTGGACAGGTATTTGCATGTTGCCTACAGAGAGACCTAGAGGTCCCTCGACCCTATTCTTCTCCCTCAGATCACCTAAAATGGTAAGAATTTCCAAGGGGGATTATGGTTGTGATCTCTGGGGAGGGGAGTGGACATCTGGTAGGAGCCCCGGCCATATTAATAGCCT
Source organism: Turnix velox (assembly GCA_013400935.1). Taxonomy (NCBI): domain Eukaryota; kingdom Metazoa; phylum Chordata; class Aves; order Charadriiformes; family Turnicidae; genus Turnix; species Turnix velox. Next base: position 49,064 of record VZTY01035086.1, read on the forward strand.
CCCTTTAAATGTATGTTATCAAACGGGGCAGCTCCCACTCGGCCAAGACACTGGGAACTCTGTTATCTCAGGAGCTGCTGGGGACCCTGGGCTGCTGACCATGGCTTTCCACAGGCACACAGGTAAAGTGGGTGTCATGGAAGAACCCCTGTGTGGTTCAGCTGAGAGGGAGGTTTTGCTAAGAGGCTCCCAGGCCAGCCAAACAACTCTTCTGAACTCTTAAACCTCAGCAATCTGCAGCTGGAAGTGATGATGGCAAATGGGTTTAGCGCCAATGTGTGGGACTATTGTGGCCTCATCTGTTTTTTTGATGGTAGGAGCTTCTGTGGGTGGGCTGGAGCTCACCCCTGTTTGAGGAAGATGAGGTGAAAATGGGAACAATACTTCTCTTGGCAGTGAGCTAGTGGTGACAGCTACTGCACTGAGCCTGGGAAACCCATGGCAGAGGGGGGTGTGTGGAAACCTGGCGTGTAAAACCAGTTGGTTTGCTCTGCTCTGGTGGGAGGCTGGTGTTTCCTCTCTCTTCTCACTGTTTGTCTCATAGATCAAACAGGCTGATCCTCACCAGGGACAGGAAAATGTTAGCTTTTCTCTCCCAGTAACACCCACAGGAATCCTGAGATCATACCTTGCATGTCCCCCATGGCATACTGATCTGTTGTATCTTCCCATCTGTGACCAAGCTACACTAGCCCTCCAACTGCAGGTGGTTTGGGATTTAAAAAAACTTCTCCAATCCTTAGAAGCTGACCATGGTGATGGCTGTGTGTGTCCAGCATGTCTTTACAGCTCTTCAGCTCAACAGGAAATGGCAATGAGGTCCATGAGACCTAGCCCTAGAGGTGCACAAGCCTGGGGAGAAGGTGACAAGTTTGAGGCACAGCATGTGAGACTGTGATGGGCACATTGAGCCTCTTCAAAAAGGGGTTGGAAAGTCACAGGATGCTCTTCAACTCATCCTCCCAGATCAAGACACCACTCTGAGACTTCTTGCATGGCATGTAACTACTCACCTGATGCAGTTTTATATTATACAAGGCCCTTTTATGACTAAAATCTGACTTCTGTGGTTTTAAATTAACTTTTAATGACCTCAAAGGTGTTTAAAAAGACCAATCCATCCACATAAATTGTAAGAAGACACACTAATTTTTTTTAACTTCAGCCTGCACAACTGACGGACTGTTGCTATATCCTTTCCTTGTTCTCCCAGCTGTATCTTTCTTTTCTTTCTCCTCTTCCTCAGGATGGTGTGCTCTAGGGCTGGGCTCCATGCATCTGATGTAGTGCTGTAATGCTGAAGGTCCCTTTCAATCCCTGATATTCTGTTATAAGAAAGAAGTTCTTTGCTGTGAGGGTGGAGAGACACTGGAAGACGTTGTCCAGAGAGGCTGTGGATGCCTCCTCAATCCCTGGAGGTGTTTAAGGCCAGGCTGGATGAGGCACTGAGCAACCTGGTGTAGTGGGAGGTGTCCCTGCCCATGGCAGGGGGGTTGGAACTAGGTGAACTTTAAGGTCCCTTCCAACCCAAACCATTATATGACTGCATGAATTACCTGCTGAGCAGATGCTGTGGATGCATCACTCCCACTCATGAGTTGTAGCAACCAGTGGAGAGCCTGGGGCTCAAGTCTGGCCTCATGTTGGGCTCTTGGGGACACCTCCTGATACTGAGGTGAAGGCAGGGCCATGCATAGATAAATGAAGAGTCTCAAAGATCAAAGCTGAAGGCAGATGCAGAGTGAGTTGGCTTCTGAGCAGGATTTTTTGCTTTAGAATCATAGAATGGTTTGGGTTGGAAGGGACTTTCAAGATCATCTTGTTCCAATCCCCCTGCCATGGGCAGGGACACCTCCCACTACACCAGGTTGCTCAGTGCCTCAGCCAGCCTGGCCTTAAACACCTCCCAGGGATTGAGGGGGCATCCACAGCCTCTCTGGGCAACCTCTTCCAGTGTCTCACCACCCTCACAGCAAAGAATTTCTTTCTTTAACCTGAATCTCCCTTTTCCAATTTGCATCCACTACACCTAGTCCTGCCATCCTGCACCCTATTCAAAAGTCCTACCCCAGCCTTTCTGTAGCCCCCTTCAGGTATTGAGAAGCTACTCTGAGGTCCCCCTGAGCCTTCTCTTCTCCAGGCTCAACAACCTCAACTCCTTCAGCCTGTCCTCAGAAGGGAGTTAGTTGGTTTGGTTTGTTTTAAAGGGTTTGTGCTTCACTGCTTAAGCCCTGCCCAAGCAATCCCTGGGGAAGGTGTTTGCAGGGCTGGAGGCCTGTGGGTTTTTATAGCACATCCCTGCTTCCCTGGGGAACTGGGAAGATTTACTAATGATTGGGATGTGCTCAGACATGGTGGCAATAGGACCACAGGGAATGGTTTTGGCAGCTGCCTGAGGAACTTGGAGCCCTTCTTATTCTAAATAAAGAAGCTTCCATGCTATCAACAGAATAATTTGTGAATTATAGAGTGTGAGACTCACGCGTGCCCCAGCCTGGCAGCTCTCTGCTCCTCACTCCCAGCTCTCCCTGCAAAAATCACCTGCAAGTCATTTCTTTCTTCCCCTTGTTGGCCAGGACAGTGTGCCAGTGACCTTCAGGTGCAGTCCTGATCATTGCTTTTCATTTCACATTTACAGGACTCTTCTTTTTAAGGATATTTCCTGGGTTAGCACCTTCAGCCTCATCTTGTGGCCAAACAGCCCCTAAATTTGAAGTCCAGTTTCCCCTGTTGTTTTTAGAGACCAGACTCCCAAGTCCTTCCTTGGTGGTTTATCACATTTAAACATGTTCCCCGGAGACATTAGCACATATCCTGTGCTAAGTGCTTTGCTTATTAGCTCTGCCCCAGCTCCCTTTGCAGAGTGATTCAGTTTCAGTCGTTGTGGAAGCCTCTGTGGTCATTTGAACTGGGAGGAACCTACCCCGGGACCATGGGAGATAGGAACCCCCAGGAGAGGCATGGTATTGTATTAATGCTGTGGGGTGGCACTTCTTGAGTCCACATCCTCTTTTCCACCCTAAAGACTTCCCTGCTTGTGACCACCAGCTGGGGACAGCCCTGGGGCTGCTCCACAGCATGAGAGCTAAGTGGCTTGAGGTGTGTGGAAGCTGGTGAAGCCCAAACATGTGAGATCTTCCTCTGAAGGTGTGATGGGCTGAGATTTTGAAAAGCAGGAGATGCTCTTTGGGGACAAGAGGCTAACTGGGACCTCTGTGGTCAGGTAAATGTTAGGGATGAAGTCTAGTGGTCTTCGTGCCAAATACCCTGATACTTGAGAAGGCCACTGCTCTGGCCAGCTGCCCTCATGCTGTGGCCAAATCCATCAAGGAGCTACATTTAGACAGTGCCCTGCCTGGGTTGATGGGAAAGGGACACCTTGCTTAGAGGGGAGGTTAGTTTCTGGAAGAAATACTGGCTTTTTCTTGAGCTCTCTTTTATTGAGGATCCTCCAGGCTCTAAGGATGAGCACATACTGCACTACCCCTCTCCAAGGCAGCCTGCACTCTCTTCTCACCTGCTTCTCTTCAGCAGAACATTCTTTTTGGGTAGACCAGGAAACAGTTCCAGTTTCTCCATGCTTTCTCTCTCTTTCTTAAATCCCCTTTTTCAGAGCCATTGCTGAGCAGGTGTCCTCAGGGTGCATGGGTCCGAGGTTAACCAAGAGCTGTGTGCCTGCCTGGGCTGTCAGCTGAGGGGCAGTGCAGGCTGGTGCAAAAGTACAGCCAAAGGAACAACAGGACCACAGAATATCAGGGATTGGATCAAGAGATCATCTAGTCCCATCCCTCTGCCAGAGCAGGAACACCCAGATCAGGTCACACAGGAAGGCATCCAGACGGGTTTTGAATGTCTCCAGAGAAGGAGACTCCACACACTCTCTGGGCAGCCTGTTCCAGTGTTCTGTCACCCTCACTGGGAAAAAGTTCCTTCTCAGATTGCTGTGGAACCTCCTGTGTTCCAGCTTGTACCCATTGCCCTGTGTCCTATCATTGGAGGAGTTATTGAACAACATCTAAAGAACTTTCAAGCCAAAATACCTGTGGGTGTTGCTGTCATTTTAAGCAGCCCAAGGTGAAATGAAGCCCATCCATGGTTGGTCTGATGAGAGCTTACTCTGAACACCAAACTTTGGGAGGCTGTAGCATGGTTGTAGTGAGAATCCCCACTGTGTGCTCCATTGCTGCTGCACAGCTTCTGTGGGGAAGGTACACAGGGCCCTACAGAAGAGGGAGGAGGGGTCATGGCTTTTCGTGTCCCCAAATGTGTCCTCATTTTCCTGACTTGCCTATTTCCCAGACAGCAAAGACAGGCCAGGTGTAACATGCCTGCAGCTCTGGCCAGCTAAGCTGAGGGATTGTGAGCAGGTTATTGAAGAAATAAACACCTCCCAGCCCATGATCAGCTGCCAACCAGACTCTAGATGATGGATGTATTATTTTTACAGAGCACAACAAATTCCTGTACTCCCTACCTCCGAGGAGAGGAGCTCAACTGTAGAGCCAGAAGTCCCTGCTCCTCTCTGGGAGGATGGTCCAGTGGTCCCAGCACAATTGGTACCAGCTTGAGGCCCTGCTCTGCCACAGACTGGCAGCTTTTGGGGTTATCAGGGGCTGCTCCTGGTGGGATGGGCTGAAGGACACTGTCTGTCTGACTTGGGCTTTCAGTATGGCATGAATGAGCACAGGTCATAAGCAACCAGCATGTCTGCTGGGATGCTGTGGTTGCAGGTTGCCCAGAGAGGTTGTGGATGCCCCTTCTCTGGAGGTGTTTAAGGCCAGGCTGGATGAGGCACTGAGCAGCTTGATCTAGTGGGAGGTGTCCCTGCCCACGGCAGGGGGGTTGGAACTCGATGATCTTGAAGGTCCCCTCCAACCCAAACCATTCTATGATTCAGGTGAGGAGACAGAGGTGCCTTTCCCATGTTGAGATCAGGGAGAATACTGTTAAAAGCAGAAAGCTCCTGGAGAAGCTGGATGCAAAAACCTCTCTGAGAGGGGATTTTTGGTCCATGAAATGGCACCAGGGAGGCAGGAGGTGACACATCTGTACGTGCAGCCCAGCTGCTGGGGCTTCTGGGCCCACTGCTGACTGTCTGAGGGCTCCAGAGCTGCTGTGATAAATGTCTCACGTTAGCACATCATGCATTCCATAGGAACATGGGATTATGTTACTGCCTGAGCCATATGTTCNTGCTCCTGGTGGGATGGGCTGAAGGACACTGTCTGTCTGACTTGGGCTTTCAGTATGGCATGAATGAGCACAGGTCATAAGCAACCAGCATGTCTGCTGGGATGCTGTGGTTGCAGGTTGCCCAGAGAGGTTGTGGATGCCCCTTCTCTGGAGGTGTTTAAGGCCAGGCTGGATGAGGCACTGAGCAGCTTGATCTAGTGGGAGGGGTCCCTGCCCCCCGCAGGGGGGGTGNCTGCAGCTCTGGCCAGCTAAGCTGAGGGATTGTGAGCAGGTTATTGAAGAAATAAACACCTCCCAGCCCATGATGAGCTGCCAACCAGGCTCTAGATGATGGATGTATTATTTTTACAGAGCACAACAAATTCCTGTGCTCCCTACTTCCGAGGAGAGGAGCTCAACTGCAGAGGCAGAAGAGGGGATTTTTGGTCCATGAAATGGCACCGGGTAGGCAGGAGGTGACACATCTGTACGTGCAGCCCAGCTGCTGGGGCTTCTGGGCCCACTGCTGACTGTCTGAGGGCTCCAGAGCTGCTGTGATAAATGTCTCACGTTAGCACATCATGCATTCCATAGGAACATGGGATTATGTTACTGCCTGAGCCATATGTTCACCATGACGTGTTCTGGTTGAAAGCTGCCCCTAAACCTGAGCTGAGGAACACTTCAGTACCATTTGCCCTGCACTCTGTGCAGCCACATTTCTTCTTCTAAATTAAACTCCCTTGCTTGCTAAAGCTCTGCAGGACTGGCCAGGGCTCACATAGTTTCCACATTCCCCAGCTGTTTATTTGTTTCATTTACTTGGACCTGTACAAACACAAGCCTTGGTGTAGTTGTCAGAAGGACGTGGCCGTCTCCTGACCTTGGCACACTGCTGTTTCCAGACTTTGGTCCCCATGGAGTGCAGCTCCTGCCAGCTCAGCCTTCAGCCTGGTCCTGAAGGAGTTTTAGGGGAAGGGTGTGAACCTGGACCCCCTCACTGTTCCTCTCCAGGAATGTCTGTCTTGCTTTCTGGGAGAGAAATGCTCCAACTCCTTCTGAGGTGAAGTGTCAAAGAGGAGACAGTGAGATAACTCTTGGATTTTCATATCTGCCAAGTAACAGTGTGAGTCCTGTTCCAGTCCCTCTTTATCTTGCAGATGATGCTGGAGAAAATCTGCTCCTTCATCACCAGTGCCCACAGCATCTTCTACTGCATCCAGCAGTTTCCTTACCCCAGAGATGAGGCAGAAGAAGAGCTCTGAGATAATAACAAACTGTTCCTTTGCAGGCAGACACCTCCTTGAGCTCTGCACTTCATTGGATTAGGCTGCTCATGGTGTGCTGCCAACAGCAGGTCTCTCCCAAGGAGAAATAAGGCTGATAAAGGAGATGGTGAAGGCAGCAGCAACCCCTCACCACTTGCTGTGGTGCTTGGGCTGCGCCCTGGTCAGGATCTGTTGGGTTAGATGTGGTGAGGTGAAGTTGCTGCTCCTCAGAAAGGTGGCACCATCCCTTGTTCCTCAGGGCTCCTGTGCCAGCCAAGGGATTTCTCCTTGTCACAAGCTGATTGTAAATCCAGAGTCAGTGGGGTGGGCAGATGTCCCACAAAAAGCTGTGTGAGCAGGTCCTTGTGTGGTAGCAGTCAATCCTACAATGGTTTGGGTTGGAGGAGACCATAAAGTCCATCCAGTGGGACACCTCCCACCAGCCCAGGTTGGTCCAAACCCCACCCAGCTTGTCCCTTCTAAAGCTGGGGCAGCCTCAGCTTCTCTGGGCAGTCTGGACCAGGCACTCATTCTCCTCAAAGTGCAAAATTTATTCCTATGGAGCATCCCCCAGCCATGGGGGACAGATCCACTGACCCAGCCAGGAGCAATGTGCCCTCCCTGCACCCCAAAATCCGAAAGCCCTGTTCTGTGCTGGGGCTGGGAGCAGCACAGCTGCCATGGGTGGATGTTATGGCACCATCATGGCACCTGCCTCCATCAGGTGAGGTTGTCTCTCAGATCCTTGGCTGTGCAGGAGAGATGTGGCTCCATGGTGGAGGGAGCTGTGGGGGTACAGGGAGTGGGTTGTCTGGGAATTACTGTCTTCATGTAGCCCAAGCTTGTGCAGCTCCTCTGCAGGAGTGCTGCTGGCTCCTCCTGAGAGTGGGCAGCAGGGAAATGAAGGGAGGAGATCTGGGAGGCCGAGGTTGGGTGTGCAGGCTGTGGGTGGGTGTCTGGGGAGCCTGCACCTCCGGACAAAGTGGAAAATCCACTGGTGAAGAGCCCTCACACCCACTGGCGTGCTGCCTGCCTGGCCATGCGGGAACATCAGGGGCTTGGCAGAAAACCTGCTGGTTTCTTTTCACTCTCTTTCCAGTTGTGGGTTTGTTTTTTTGTTTTAATTTTTCCTCGTGACTCTGTATGTAGAAGGCTGGTGGAAAGAGGCAGCTGGAAGCCACACAGCTATCAGCCTCAGAGCTGGCTGTGGGCTTAGGCTGGAATCTGCTCTGCTCAGAAGTAGGTAGGACTTTTTAATAGGATGTGTGCTGCCAGGACTGGGAGAAATGGATGTAAATTGGAAGAGGGGAGATTTAGGCTGGAGATAAGAAAGAAGTTCTTTGCTGTGAGGGTGGTGAGACACTGGAAGAGGTTGCCCAGAGAGGCTGTGGATGCCCCCTCAATCCCTGGAGGTGTTTAAGGCCAGGCTGGCTGAGGCACTGAGCAACCTGGTGTAGTGTTAGGTGTCCCTGCCCATGGCAGGGGGGTTGGAACTAGGTGATCTTTAAGGTCCTTTCCACCCCAAAGCATTCTATGGTTGGTGGTGATTTCTGCACACAAATCACCCCTGGTCTCCAGCAGGACCATATTGAGGGCTGCAGTGGGACTGGCCATGAGGAATGAAGTGTCTCTCAGTGAGTGATTAGCTATTGTCATCCTGTTTTCATGTGAAATGCATTAATAAAACAGCCTGGTGTCCTTCCTGGCAAGACGGTGATGACCGGTGATGATGCTGCTGGACTCTGCTTTCCTGGTCTGGAGCAGAGCAGGGCCCCAGAGAGCTGCTTGGCCACAGCCTGCCCTGCTTTGCTGCAGGCAGAGATCTGCCAATTTTGTCCTGGATGGCTCTTGAGGTCTGAAAATATTTGTTAGTGCTGCATTGCTCAGGTGAAGGGCAGGGGTTGGTGCAGGACTGCCCCCAGGCTTGCTGTGGAGGGTCACTGCCTCACACCAAAGCCTGGACTGATGAAGGGAAGATGATGAAGGGATTAGAGCATCTCCCTTCTGAGAAAAGGCTGAGGGAGCTGGGGCTCTTTAGCTTGGAGGAGACTGAGGGGTGACTCCATTAATTTCTATAAATATGGAGAGTGTCAGGAGGATGGAGCCAGGCTCTTCTCAGTGACCTCCAATGATAGGATGTAAGTAGGAACCCAGAAGTCTCCACAAAAATAGGAGAAAAAACTTTTATGTAATGAGGGTGAGAACAGCACAGGCTGCCCAGAGAGGGTGTGGGGTCTCCAAAACTCTCCTGGAAGCCTTCCTGTGTGACCTGATCTGGGTGTTCCTGCTCCAGCAGGGGGATGGGACTGGATGATCTCTTGAGATAGCTTCCAATCTCTGACATTCTGTGATTCATCTTGTTTCTCTGCATCCTGGCAGCAGTTGGTGAACACCCACGTTGCTTTCTTTAGCAGCTGTCTGAGTTCTGTGGCTGCTGCAGCCAAACCCAGGTTGTCTCCTGCACCCAGCCTTGCCAAGCATGATGGTTTGTTGGCTACACCAAGATCCAAAAGGCGAGGCTGGAGGAACCTGGAAAGTGCCAATGCAGTTGGTGGAGAGTTGTTGTGTTTGATAAACCACTGGCTAGAAAAGCATCATAGAATGATTTATGTTGAAGGGACCTCAAAAGCCATCCAGTCACACCCCCTGCTCTGGGCAGAAACACCCCCCACCAGCCCAGGTTGCTTCAAGCCCCATCAAACCTGGCTTGAACTCTTCCAGCACTGGGGCAGTCACAGCTTCTCTGGGCAACCTGGGCCAGAGGCTGAGAGTGATGAATTCCTTCTTGATGTCTAGGCTAAATCTCCACAGTTTGGAGCCATTCACCCATGTTCTATGGCTCTATTCCTAATCAAGAGACCCACAACAGCTTCCCTGACACCCTTTTAGGGATTGGAAGGGGCTCTAATGTCTCCCTAGAGCTTCTCTTAGAATCATAGAATAGTTTGGGTTGGAAGGGACCTTAAAGATCATCAAGTTCCAACCCCCCTGCCATAAGTAGGGACACCTCCCACTAGATCAGGCTGCTCAGTGCCTTGTCCAGCCTGGTCTTGACCACCTCCAGAGAGGGGGTGTCCGCAACCTCTCTGGGCAACCTGTTCCAGTGTCTCACCACCCTCACTGTAAAGAATTTCTTTCTTATGTCAAGTCTAAATCTACCTCCTTCCAATTTACATCCACTGTTTCTGGTCCTCCCTTCTGATATCATATTAAAAAGTCCTTCCCCTGCCTTTCTGTAGGACCCCCTAACTTCATCCTCTCTTGTTGCAGGGCCTGGCAGCTACACAGTGGGCACCATGTCGGAGCGCTTCGACTGCTTCTACTGCCGCGAGGCTCTCCATGGCAAGAAGTATGTGCAGAAGGAGGGGAGGCACTGCTGTGTCAAGTGCTTTGACAAGATCTGTGCCAACACCTGCATCGAGTGCAAGAAACCCATTGGAGCTGACTCCAAGGTGAGGGCAGAGCAGTTGCTTTGGTTGGTAAGAAGATGCTGATAAACCTCCCACAGGTTTTGCTGGCCCTGGCCTGTTTATGAGCTTCTGTGCAAAAACATAAAGGTTTTTTTGAGTTCTTGAGGGCTCTTGAGTCCTCTGGCTGATGGGCCACATGCTGCATGGGCCCTGCACAGGGATGGTCATCACAGAACTCAATCTAGATTCAGCCACAGGAACCACTGTAAATCATAGAATGGTTTGGGTTGGAAGGGACCTTCAAGATCATGTAGTTCCAACCACCCTGCCATGGGCAGGGACACCTCCCACTAGACAAGGCTGCTCAAAGCCTCACCCTGCCTGGCCTTCTAGAGCTTCAGCTCTTGAAGGTGTTGACATTGCCTTGAAGCACAGAGAATGTTGTGGTGACAGTTAATTGTGATGTCTTTCCTGTCAATGACAAGCTGCACCCCCAACTCCAGAAAGTGGCCATTAGGGACTGATTTCTCCATCCTTTGCTGTCTGTTTTTAGAGCTGCTCAGCAGCCAGAAGGGCCAATTTCTCACTCATTTCTCTTCACTGCAGGAGCTGCACTTCAAGAACCGTTACTGGCATGACAGCTGCTTCCGCTGTGTCAAGTGCTACACGTCCCTGGTCAACGAGCCCTTCATGCTGAGGGAGAACAACAAGGTCTGGTGCAGCAACTGCACGGCCACTGAGGATGCTCCCAGGTGTAAGGGCTGCTTCAAGCCCATTATTGCAGGTACTGGGGTCAGTGAGGGGGTGGCAACAACCCAGTTCTGCTCCAGGGCAAAGCTGGGGTGGTTCAGCAAGGCTGAAATCAGGGGTGTGGGCATCACAGCAGAAATGTTTTTGGAACAGGTTGTCCAGAGAGGTGGTGGAGGCTCCATCAATACCTGGAGACATCCAAGGCCAGGCTTGCTGAGGCTCTGAGCAGCCTGGTGTAGTGGGAGGTGTCCCTGCCTATTGCAGGGGGGTTGCAACTTGATGATCTTTAAGGTCCCTTCAACCCCAACCCATTCTATGATTCTATCTCACTTCCCGGGGTTGGACTGGGTGGCCTTTGAAGGACCCTTCCAACTCTATGATTCTATAATTCCAGTTTTGACTGTTGTTCCCATCTATTCAAGTGTTGAAATGCTGCTCTGCAGGTAACAGAGGGGGAAGTTCACCTTAGACTTACACTTGAAGCATTTCTAACAAAGGCTTTGATCTGTAAATCAAAATCCTTGTCTCAGTATGACCCACCTGACAAATACTTGGGGAAAATCTGGAATGCCCTGGCTAAAATCAGTTAGAGAAATGAACAGCTCATCCCTTGACCATGTTACAATGCTGGTAGGACAGAGCTTGTGCTGCTGAGCTGCTACAGGACAACAGTATCAGGGGGTTTGAAATCCCACCTAATGACTTATTTCTGGCTGTTGCAGGAGATCAGAACGTTGAGTACAAGAAGATGGTGTGGCACAAGGATTGCTTCACCTGCAGCCAGTGCAGGCAGGTGATTGGATCTGGGAGCTTCTTCCCCAAAGGTGACGAATTCTACTGTGTCTCCTGCCACGAGCACAAGTTTGCCAAGACCTGTGCCAAGTGCAAGAATGTAAGTCCTGCTTCACAGAGGTGGCTGCTGCCACAGGTAGCCCTCACAGGTCTTTTGGAAGCCAGGAGAGTCAACCAGATCAGGATAGTGCTTATGTTTAAAATACACAAGCAGAATGTGAAATCATGTGAGAGCAGGGATTGTTCCTGCATGTTCTGGGTGTAGGGTTGGTTACCTGATAGCAGCTCAGCTTGAACCAAGTGGGTCCCAGCCTCAGGCCTGCTCTGGAGATGGTTTAACCTCTCTGGCAGCTGTAATGTATTCAAGAAGTAAAGTGGTGTTTTGTAAAATAGTTGCTTTATAGTTTTGGCAACTTAGTGTGGAACTGTTTCTGGGTTGATACCACGTGTTCTGACCAGAACCACAACCCAAAGAACCCCCACGAGGAGAAGAAAATGCAGCACTTTGCTCTATTCTTGCTGGTCACTGCCCAGCCATGGCCACAGAGCATCCCACCTTAGATCCTCAGGGCATAAAGATGCTGTGGGTGCAGAGAAAGGGCAAAGACTCTCAGTGAGAAGCAAGTTAAAGAATTCAGCAGTGTCAAACAGCCCCCTGTGAAGCACAAACACCTTCCCAACCACACCAAGGCAAGGGCCAAAGAGGCTGATCCTCCTGGGAATCTGAAGGAGCAGAGTGTGAATCAGTCTGGATGGGCTGAAAGACTCCTGCTAAGGCAAAGTTCAGCATTACAGCATGTTTTGCTTCAAAGTTTATTTAACATTCTATTAGAAAACATTTAACATATTTAACATTTCTATTAGGAAAGCTCTGGGCATGCAGGATTCCATGCTCAAGGAACTCATGGCACTGAGCAGCCTGATCTAGTGGGAGGTGTCCCTGCCTATGGCAGGGGGGTTGGAACTCGATCTTTAAGGTCCCTTCCAACCCAAACTATTCTATGATTTTAACTCCAATGTGCTGCACTATTTTGTTTCAATTAAGACTTTCAAGACACCTTCTCCATGCCAGACTTCTCCTGCCCTACCCCCATTCCCTACACCACTCTTCTTCCTCCCTGCCCACTCTGCTTTTGCTCTCTCTCCCCATAGCCCATCACTTCTGGAGGCCTCACTTACCAGGAGCAGCCCTGGCATTCCGAGTGTTTCATCTGCTCCAACTGCAAGAAGCAACTGGGAGGGAAGCGCTTCACAGCCGTGGAGGATCAGTTCTACTGTGTGGAATGCTACAAGGAGTGTGTGGCCAAGAAGTGTGCTGGCTGCAAGAATCCCATCACAGGTATGTTGGGTTACAGGGAGCCTGAGGGTGGGGAGCAGTTCTGGAGTCCTCTACTTACAAAGGACATTGAGCTGTAGGAGAGAGTCCAGAGTAGGGCTATGAAGATGATGAGAAGGCTGGAGCAACTTCCCTCTGAGGACAGGCTGAAGGAGTTGGGGTTGTTCAGCCTGGAGAAGAGAAGGCTCAGGGGGACCTCAGAGGAGCTTCTCAATACCTGAAGGGGGCTACAGAAAGGCTGGGGAAGGAATTTGGAATAGGACTCAGGGTGGCAGGACTAGGAGTGATGGATGGAAACTGGAAGAGGGGAGATTTAGGCTGGAGAGAAGAAAGATTCTTTATGGTGAGACACTGGGAGAGGTTGCCCACAGGGGTTGTGGATGCCCCCTCAATCCCTGGAGGTGTTTAAGGCCAGGCTGGATGAGGCACTGAGCAACCTCATCTAGTTGGAGGTGTCCCTGCTCATGGCAGGGGGTTAGGACTAGATGATCTTTAAGGTCCCTTCCAACCCAAACAATTCTATGATTCTATGAAGTACCTTCTGAGCAGATCTGGCCTCCCAGCTCTAATCCCAGCAGTTCCACCTGGGATTTAACTATAAGCCCCAAGCTCTCACAGCATGGAGCCCAAGTTCACAATCAAGCTCTTTACCCTCAGCTAGATCCATTTCCTTCAAAATTTCCCCAGCCAGAACTGTACTCCCTCTTTTATCTCTGGGAACCTTAAGTCTAAAAAAGAGCAGTGCTTTTTGTCCCCAAGGGACACTTAGAGTCATAGAATCATAGAATAGTTGGGGTTGGAAGGGACCTTAAAGATCATCGAGTTCCAACCCCCCTGCCATAGGCAGGGACACCTCCCACTACATCAGGCTGCTCAGTGCCTTGTCCAGCCTGGTCTTGAACACCTCCAGAGAGGGGGCATCCACAACCTCTCTGGGCAACCTGTTCCAGTGTGTGTTTTACATGTCCCAGCTACACAGAAAGCTCAGCCCTAAAATACGGGCATCTTTGGGGCAGCCCCATGAGACTTGCCTTCCATTCTGCATTTAAGTGTGAAGCTGAGCCTGAAATAACCACAAAAGGGCTTCAGCCCACCCTTAGGTCCTTCGAGCTGTAACAGATAGCTCGACCAAGGGAAAAGCTCAGCCTCAGCTTTTCTAAGAGCAGTACCAGCAGCAAACACTGCCCTTCAGCTGCAGCTCTGGCAAGGATTTTAGGCACATAAATACAGCCTTTGAGCCTACAGCACAGCAAGGAGAAGAAATGGGACTGTTGTGGTGGGACAGCCCAGCCCAGGGAACAGCTACTATCGCCGTCCTATAATTGTGTTCTCTCCTAGCAGGATTTGGAAGAGGAACCAGTGTGGTTAACTACGAAGATGAATCCTGGCACGATTATTGTTTCAAATGCACCAAGTGTGCCCGTGGGCTGGCCAACAAGCGCTTTGTTTGCCACAATGGAAAAATTTACTGTGCTGAGTGTCCCAAACGACTGTAAAGGAGCAGAGAGAGAGAGAGAGAAGCTGATGTAAAACGGGAGTTTAGAGCCCTGCTTTCCCAAAAAACAACCCTGGTAAAAAAAAGAGCAGGTTTATTTTGCATGTCATGAATTTTAACTTCTTTTTTTTCTCCTTTTAGTCTAAAAACTGCAGCAGAGTGGTTTTGACTTTTGAAGCTGCTGCAATATAAGAGCATGTTGCATTGAAAAACTCTGCTTCCAAGTAACCCTTAGTGTAAAGGCTTGAAATACTTTTAGATTTAGCATTAGAGATACACAGTGTGTGTAACCTGAGTGTGGCTTCAACTGAAACAAAGCTGGTTTTAATTTATCTGGTTTGCCTTTAAGCTTGGCACATAGAAATGAAGTAGTTTTGAGCATGCACCTTGGAAAGAGAAGTGTGAAGACTGCAGCAGGGATCACAGAGATCATATTTATGCTTTGACAGGTACATAACACATCACACCATTAATAGCAAGCACAATAATTAAGCCTTTTGCTTCCCTTTCATCCCTCAAAATTGCAGCAAGTTATGGAATGGCTTCTTCTCATCCATAATTATTATGGCAGTACCATTCAGCTTTTAGTTAAGTTTCCATAACCTCATTTTAACCTTGATTTTTCGCATGGTTTGCCCTGAGGTTCTGCTCATCAGCATTTTTTTATATCATTGTTTAAATGAGGCTGTCTCTAATCATCCATTAACAAGGAGGAAATCTTTTAGCTACACCAAAACACACAAATGCCTTAAAAAAACCAGCTCAGACTATGATAGTTCTCCTATCATGACAGTATATGTGTTATGATTTAATAAAAATAAGACTTAGTGCCTGCCTGGAGCTTTGCAGCCTGGAAGGTTGTTTTTTCACATTGTTCCTTTACCTGTTTAAGAGGTGTCA
>VZTY01035086.1:64416-79333 GCA_013400935.1 Turnix velox
CCATGGCCACAGAGCATCCCCACTCTGATCCTCTGAGCACAAAGATGATGTGGCTACAGGGAAAAGGCAAAGAATCTCAGTGAGAAGCAAGTTAAAGAATTCAGCAGTGTCAAACAGCCCCCTGTGAAGCACAAACACCTTCCTAACCACACCAAGGCAAGGCCTAAAGAGGCTGCTCCTCCTGGGAATCATCATAGCTCAGTGTGGATGGGCTGGGAGACACCTGCTGAGGCAAAATTTAGTATTTACAGCACTAAAGCATTGTTCAACTGCAAAGTTTATTTAACAGTGTGCACATATTTACAGAGAGAGAGAGAGCGAGCTGTAACAGATCATTCAACAAATAGTATCTGCACAGTGAAGGGGGGAGAGAAAAAAAAATTAAAAAAAAAAAATTCAGCATCTTTTTGTTAGAAGGATTGTCTCTGGCAGAAGAAACCAGCTGTGGTACAAAAATACACTTTGTCCTTTTTAGCTAAGGCACTGCTCTAAAAGCTAAAATGGGCCTACCCTTTTCTGAGTAGCAAACTGAGCATAAGAAGGCTGAGCATTTCCTATCTAAGTGTGACAGGAGGTTTAATTCCAGTAAAAACCAGTTGCATTTAAGCACTGAAAAGCCCTTGGGCTGAGCCACTGGAATTAAACATCAGCCACTGGTTCACTGCAGGATTTGGGGACAGTTATTCCTCACAGCCATCCCTTATCCTCTTTATCCCTTATAGCAAACTTAGCAATGAAACCCCAATTCTTACTTTTAGTAGCTTAGATGCATAGTAAATCTCTTCATGCTGTAAAAAAAAAAAAAGCAAGTTTAGGTTAAATAGATGAGTTACTGCAGGTTTAAGGGATGGGAATTACACAGGCAGCTCACAGCCACCCTCACAGAGCTACAACAGAACACTTGGAATAATTAACATGAACAAAACAGGACTTCAGTGGTCTAATACTGTTATGTACACACACAAAAAAATAATACTTCCATGAGCAGAGATAAATAATTCCAAAAGGTAAACATCTTTTTTTAAAAGCATGACATGTTAAACCACACTAGGACAGACTTAGCTGGTCCTCCACCTCTCCTGCCCTCATTTAGTGCATAAGTGTAAAACATCTCCAGCTAAAACAGACACTGCCTTCTCAAACTGCCAAGATTTTCATCTTTTAAGAATAAGGAATTCTTTTTTCTTCTCAGTTTGGAACTGAAGAGAATCAATTCTGCACCTTCAAACAGCACAAGGACCAACCCATTAAGTAGAACATCACAGAGGGAGCTCAGCTTTAACACACACCCCAAAGAGTCTTTTATTTCAGCAAGTGCCAGTGTTAGGAATCCATAAAACCTTCCCAGTGGCACATTGATATAAAAAGAAGGAAAAAAAAAAAAAAGACTCTAATGGGTTATGGTAAAGTCTGTAAATCAGAAACAAAGTGATATTTCAACACAGAAATCTCTTTAACAACCAGTGGAATGAATGGAAAAAGGAAAACCAGCATAAGAGTTTCCCTGAAATGTTTCAATGTGCAAATCTAGAAGTTTCTCATCCCTCCCCTGCTGTTTGGTGAGGTTTTGTTTTTTGCAAACTTGAAGATGGGCAAAGGAGCAGCTTTTTTTTTTTTTTTTTATTTTTCAAAACAAGGCCTTCGGTACTTGTAAAAGCAGGTTACTGAAGTGCAATCACATTATTCCCAGGTCTCTCTAGTGTTCACAGTTCTGTCCAAAGAGCAAAGAGAAGAAAACATTTAACCACAGTCACTGGGCACACCTTCCACTCACATCTGTCATCCCTGGCAAAACCTACAACCCAGGGAGTGAGCAGAGGACCCTGTGGTCCCAAAATCAACATGGATATTAATTTCCTAAGTTGTTAAATCTTAGCATTATAGCTAATCAGCACAGTCTTTAACTGTATCTACATGGATATTAATTTCCAAAATTGTTAAGTCTAAGCATTTTCAAGTTTAAAATTAAAAGGCAACAGCACCTCCTTGACTAAAAAAGTGATTTGTTGGTAACAGAATGTCATCAACAGCATCACAGCAGATTGTTTTGGGGACCATGTCACCTCACTAAGGTCACACCCATGGGAAGTGCAGCTGAGAAGACGCAGAGTGACAGAGAAGACTCAGGAAACAGTTCAGGCTAGGAAAGTGCTACATTTTAATTAAAAAGAGAATCACTTAGAGAAGAGGTGGAAAGCAGGTCTTTAGGTTTCTTTGGGTTTTTTTCCCCCACTACCACTGCTCATGCAGTCACTTATCTCCTAGAAGATGTCCTGCTCTGTGTGTGTGTCCATTTGGGGGTTCAGCTCCAGCACCAAAGTTCAGCCACAAGAGAACTACCTCACTGAAGCTTCCCTGACACACCACCTTGGCTTCTCAAACACACTTGGCTTCAGCCCTGCTTCCTTCAGAACAGTGTGGGTGCATCTTTATTCCCCCTGAACACAACCATCTGTGGGATTTAAGGTTGGTGGCACCTCTCTCAGTGAAGAGACCATTCTAAAGTAAGTAGAGAGGGCAGAGAATTGCTTGCCAGAGCCTGAAGAAACCTTTTAAGGCCACACAGGTGGCTACAGAACACACAAGGTCTTGTCTGTAGAGTTACATCAGACACCTTTGTAATCATCAGTATCTTCAAAAGTAACAAGTGCCATTTAAGACATCTTAGAAGCAGCCTAAAAACGCAAGAGATGGGTGTGAGGGCTGGTAAGAGAAAGAGGAAATCACAAAGCTGTGTCTTTGGAAGACCCTTAACATCAGGCCTTAGATCTGCTGAGAGCAAGTCCCTCAGGACCCTTTTGACAGAAGACAAGTTGCAAGCACTACAGAAAGAGCTTTACCCTCCCCATCTATGCATAGGAAAAAAGCATCTTGAAAATAAGAAGCTGAACTTAAGGCAAGGAGAGTTAAAAAAGCAAGGAAGTTAACTAGGCAGAGTCAGAGAGACAGAGAGGGCAGTCAGCTCAGGTTACCTGATGAAGCATCTATAGGTTTGGTCAATGAATTCACTGCACCATCTTCTTCAAAAGCCAATTTGGGACTAGGTGGTGGTGTTGTAGCAGCATCATTCAAGTTTTGATTACAGTGACCAGCAGGGCTGGTGTCTGAGCTCAGTTTGGTTGACTTGGAATGTACTCCCACGTCAATGAACTCCCCAAAAGTCCAGGAGGCAGATTTCCCATTGAGATTTTGTGCCAGTCCAACTGTACAGGCAGCATCATGAACACCCAGCTTGGCAGAGTCTCCCACAACCATTTCTTTTGCAGGATGGCTGAGGAAAAAAAAAGGACAGTTGTTTTGACAATTTCTGGATGTTTAACCTTTAGATTCATTAGAAAAGAGCCAATTGAATTTGCTAATAGGCTCTCATTTGCAAGCTGTAACTTTAAAAAGCACTGAATATCCTGGAGGGCACTCCTACAGAAGATCTTTGAGCTGACACATGGGATTCTCTCCAAGAGGCACCAGTAGACTCACATTTTACTACAACAACAGCTCTGAGGTAAGATCTACATCCAAAAATTTGAAATAAGACAGCACCAACTTTAAAGTACTCTTCAACCCCTCTTCTAGTTTCTCTTGTTTGCTCTAGTTAAGACTTAACACAAAGCCAAACCTCACATGATGAGCAATGTGTAAAACAGAACCAAAATCAAAATCCAAATCAGAGTGACCAATTTTCACACCTTCCAGAGAAAAGTAGTGAAAAAGTCTTTATACTCCATTACTGCAGGTAAAAAATTAACCTGCCATCATCATAAAGAGTTCACAATGTTGTGTCTAAAGCATTATCATTTTGATGAGCAAAGAACAAGCAAACAAGACAGATTTTTCCAGCAGGAGTTTAATATAAGCACCAGTGCTATTTAACATTGTAGATGACATGGACAAAGGGATTAAGTTTGCAGATGACACAGAGCTGGGTGGTGGAGCTGACAGACCAGAAGGAAGGGATGGTATTCAGAGGAACCTGGACAGGCTTGAGAAGTGGGCCCATGAAGTTCAGTAAGATCAAGGGTAAGATCCTGCACCTAGGTCAGAGCAATCCCAAGCACAGACACAGGCTGGGTGGAGAGTGGCTTGAGTGCAGCTCTGAAGAGAAGGATTTGGGGGTGTCAGTGGGTGAGAAACTCAACATGAGCAACCAGTGTGTGCTTGCAGCACAGAAGCCGTCCCAGTCCTGGGCTGCATCAAGAGAAGGTCAAGGGAGGGGATTGTGCCCCTTTACTGGACTCTGGTGAGACCCCAACTGGAGTTACTGTGTCCAGTTCTGGAGCCCTCAACAGAAGAAGGACATTGAGCTGTTGGAGCAGGTCCAGAGGAGGCCATGAAGATGATGAGAGGGCTGGAGCACCTGCCTTCTGAGGACAGGCTGAAGGAGTTGGGGTTGTTCAGCCTGGAGAAGAGAAGGCTGAGGGGGGACCTCAGAGGAGCTTCTCAATACCTCCTTCAGGGGGCTACAGAAAGGCTGGGGTAGGACTTTTGAATAAGGTCCAGGAAGGCAGGACTAGGAGTGATGGACGGAAATTGGAAAGGGGGAGATTTAGGCTGGAGAGAGGAAAGAAGTTCTTTGCTGTGAGGGGGGTGAGACAGTGGAAGAGGTTGCCAAGAGAGGTTGTGGATGCCCCGTCCTTGGAGGTGTTCAAGACCAGGCTGGACGGGGCCCTGGGCAACCTCATCTAGTTGGAGGGGTCCCTGCTCATGGCAGGGGGGGTGGAACGAGATGGTCTTAAGGTCCTTTCCAACCCAGACCATTCTACAATTCTGCCTGACAGATAAACTGCTCTGATACCAAAACCTAGAGAGCCACATGAAGAGACTCACCTGGTATCTTTTAATTCAGTAACGAGGAGAGACCCATCATCACTTTTCAAATCCCCTCCATTCATGAAGACTTCACCAGGCTCCAGCGCTGCCACCTCGTGTTCCTCAGAGCCCACAGAGGTCAGGCTGCCTGTGGGCTCCAAACAACCCTCTGCCTCCTCCCTGGCTTCCTGAGGAAACTCAACTCCATTGAGCTTTCCTGAATGTACAGATGGAGAAAAAACAAAAAAAAGGAGATTCAGTAACAGAACCACTGCTCTGAATTAATAAAATACAAGTGCCAAAATCACCTTTCCCCAGCCCAAACTGGAGGCATTTGGCTTCAACAGATTAATTTTGTTACAGACAAGTTGCCTGTAACAACAGAAAGTTCATTTTCCATCTTTTAAAAAATATACAATCAAGTGATGATGTGGAACAGATCTTAAGAGGCCATCTAGTGCTACCCCCTGCAGTGACAGGGACATCCTGCACTAGATGATGTTGCTCAGAGCCACAGCAAGCCTGGCCTTCAATGTCTCTGGGTTTGATGGGGCCTCCACCACCTCCCTGAGCAAATTTTAGACATTCCACATGTGTAAAATGAAAGCATCTCATTCTCGAATAATTTCTACATTTAATCCCTTGGACTGTCTCTGCAGCATGGCACAGACAACGATATTTTGTTGAAGCAGAGCCCCACTTGGCCCCAGGACTTGAGTCTCCATTGTGGTGTCTAAGTAACTGACATTTTAAACAATGCTTAAAAACATCACCAAGATGCTGATGGCACTTACACCTGACTCATCAAGTTTCCTTACCTGGTTGATCCATCTTCTCAAGACCCAATTCCTCCTCCTCTTCAATATCTTCTCCCTCCATGGCCTCAGAGATGGACTTCCCTTCGCTCTGCAACTGAATTGCCAGGGTGTTATTTGGAGCTTCTCACCTACCAGGGTCTCCCAAATGGCTTCATCCCAGATCCACATGGGGCCACACCATAGAATCACAGAGTTGGAAAGAACCTTCCAAGGCCATCTAGTGCTACCCCTGCAGTGACAGGGACATCCTGCACTACATCGGGTTGCTCAGAGCATCAGCAAGCCTGGCCTTGGATGTCTTCACCACCTCTCTGGGCAACCTGGGCCAGTGTCTCACCGCCCTCATGGGCAAGAACTTCTTCCTCATGTCCCATCTAACCCTGCCCTGCTCCAGTTTCAAACCATTCCCCCTTGTCCTGTCACTCTAAGCTCAGTGACAATCAGGTCACCCTGCAGGACACACTCTGCTGAGTCTCTAAAAGGAATCTGCGGGACCCATTTCCACCCCAATTCCTTCTCCCCTCATTTCTCCAAGGTTTGTGCTAAATATTTATCCATTTTCTGCTACATCAGCCTTGTTTTCTGAACATTAAGAGAACAACTCCTCCTCCTCAACATAATACAACAATGATCATGACCCTTAGACCACTACACTAATAAAAATACACCAAGTTAACTGCAGCAATCCAAGAACCAGCCAAGATTTGCTTTAAGCAAAGAAAACCCACCAGGGATTTAGGTTTTCTGGGGACAAAAGGCCCATATTTATAAAACCAAAGCACTGCTAAGCAGGGCTGCTTAAACCCATCTCCAAGCAACACCATCACATCCCCTTGTTTTTATACACCTTAAACAAAAATCCAGCAAAGAATTTTGGAGAGAAGCAGCAAAGCAGAAGAATGTCTGCTACAGGAAGTCACTGAGATTATTCTGGGGCACCAGAACTTTGTACTTTTTGGACAACTAGTTTGTGAGAGCACAGCAGAGACAGGATACAAGGCAAAGTCTTCCCTGGGAAAGGTCTATTCTGCCAATAGATAAATCTAAATTAGTACCTTGCACTCATTTTGATCTGATTTTCGTGTCCTTTTCATTATTTCTTCAATTCTCTGTTGAAACAGGGAAAATACTGGCAATGACATAAGGAGTTTTATAGTTCAGCATATTTCAGTTTACATTTTCAATCATATTTTCTTATTTTATGTATTTACTACTTTTTCACAAGCCAGAATTATTTTTTTTAAAGAACACATCACTATTTCAAAGCACCCAAGACTGTTTGCCTGTGCAGTTTAACACCTCGACTGCTATTTTATGCTGAGAGATTTCTCTGCTTTCCAGACAGCACCTTTTTTCTTTCCAGCCTCTCCTGCATATTTTGCTGCATAATTCTCTCTCTTTCCAGCCTCTGCCTTTCAGCCTCTTCTTGAGCTTTTGCTTCAGCTTCTTCTCTCTGAAAATAAAACAAAAAGCAGAGAGAACTCAGTGCATAACTCACTCCCAAGAGCCAAAAGCAGAGATTTGGGTTCTAAACAAGCAGGAATATCAGAGACTTGATATTTAATAATATCTTAGATTGCACTTAAATGTCAAACACCCACTTTCTTTCAACCACCCACTTTGTGCAAAACATCTCCCCTTGGTTACACAGTGGGGCAGACCTGGTGCTGGAGCTCTGCCAGCTTCTCCTGCTCTTCCTGCTCTCGTCTGACCCTTTCCTCTTCAGCTTGTCTTTGCTGCTCTTCATAGGCCAACCTCTTCTCCTCCTCCTTTCTCTGCAGCTCCTCCTCTCGTTGTGCTTTCTCCTCACTTGCTCTCTTGGCCATTTCTTCTTCTCTGATCCTAGTGTTCCCACAACACAGATAACCAGCTGTGAGTGTACAGTTAGATTCTGCAGATAAAACATCAGCAGCAGACTGACTTATATGCAAGGTTGAAACATAAATCTTGATTGGAAAAGAGATGTGTTTGTGATGTGTTCATAGCAGCACAGAGGTGACTCCTCAGCTGTAATTAAGTCAGTCTGTGCAAAGTTAGTATTTTTGCAGTTAGTACTGCGGAGGGGGTGAAGAGGAAGTCCATGAAGATGATGAGAGAGCTGGAGCACCTCCCTTCTGAGGACAGGCTGAAGGAGTTGGGGTTGTTCAGCCTGGAGAAGAGAAGACCTCAGAGGAGCTTCTCAATACCTGAAGGGGACTACAGAAAGGCTGGGGTAGGATTTTGAATAGGATATGTGATGGCAGGACTAGGAGTAATGGACCAAAACTGAGAAAGGGGAGATTCAGGCTGGAGATGAGAAAGAAATTCCTTCCTGTGAGGGTGGTGAGACACTGGAAGAGGTTGCCCAGAGAGGCTGTGNCTGACTGCACACTAAGTTATTGCTCTGAATTGCCTGATTGCACCATTTCTCATCCAAATTTAGGATCACTAATGTGAAATTTAACGTAGCATTAAACCACTGCCTGTGTTCAACACAGGAAAGTTTAAAAGCCAACAAAAACAAGCAGCATAAAAGCCATATTTTGATTCCAAAATAAGAGGTAGAATAGTTTGGGTTGGAAGAGACCTTAAAGATCATCTAGTTCCAACCCCCCTGCCATGGGCAGGGACACCTCCCACCAGCTCAGGTTGCTCAGTGCTTCTCCTTCCTTCTCCTGAATTCTTACCTTTCCTCTTCTTGTCTCTGAATCCTCTCTTGGTCTTCACGTTCTCTCTGCTCCCGAGCAAGACGTCGTTTCTCTGCCAAGATTTTTGCAGCTTCCTCAGCTGTGGTGGTCCCTGCTACTGTTTTGCTACTGGATTCTGCAAAGGTTAAAGGAAACTGCTGGTAAAAAAACCCAGTAACTTATCATTAAGGCTGATATTATCAACGTGGGATGAAGTATTTTTATTTTTGGCCAGCCAATGCTCAGCAGCCCTACACCTAAGGGCCCACAGGAGCCAAAGAGCAGCTCTACAGAGAAGCAGGGCTAAAACATCCCACTGACAGAGACAGCACCAACTCTTTTCAGACACATTCCAGACACTCTCCAATCATCTTATCATTTTAGACCCTGGCTCTAAAAACATTTCTAACACTATTTATAATAATTAAAACTGAAAAACACACTTCTTTGAGGAATACACTCAACTGCTTTCTCATAAAACTGAATGCACGTGATCCTAAGAAGGGAATGTTACCATTTTATTTCTCATTTCATAATATGAATGCCTTTATACTCACAGAGTATCTTAGAGTGCAAATAATCACCACCTCCACATACTAATGACTTCAGAGATACCCTATTTCTACAAAATTTGGCAAGAAATTATCTTCCAGTCTACACAGAGATCAAAACAGCTCCAACCACCAGGTTAGCAGATAGGTGTAGTTTATGTCTCTTCACATTCTGCCTGGTGTTTGTGGTCAGAGGTGTTTATTTCGTTATTATTATTATTATTTACATAAATTATAGGAATTAGGAAAAATCCTAACCTTCCAATCCAATGTATATTGAAAGAACACCCTTCTTTTATTTTATTTTTTTTAAATCAGTGATTTACACTCTAGAAATACTCCTGTTTGAATGTGGCCAGACAACAGGTCATCTGAACATCCAGAGAATTAGCTCCTTAGGTGTCAGCAGAGCAACAACATCATGATGTAGGTGAGAATCTTTCTTCTCAATATTTCACAAATCAGCACAAATTACACTTTTGCTTAATATTTATAAAGCCTTCAAGCCAAAGTTACATGAATGAACATGAGGATTTAATCAGTTACTTTGCTTCTGGTCTAAAGACCAACCACTCAAAACACAACACCACCATCAAGCAGCTTCTCAGGCATTAAAGTTCCCAAGTCCCATGGATATTTAATGACTCCCTGCAGCTGCAGGGCACAATTTCCCCCAGCAGCTGCATCATGGCAGTGTTTTCTGCCTAAAAATTCTTCCTGCAGTCCTAGGAAATGCTTTCCAACCCTGGAGTACACTCAGTGTCCAATAATTTATATTTATCCCATGCTGAAGAAGTTGCATGTCTCCAAGACACACATTGTTTCTGATTTGGGCAAAATAAAGTGATGTTGGTACCAAGGAGAATCAGCCCAACTCCAACTCAAGTCCCCAGAGGCTCTGCTCCTCCTCAGCTCCAAGCAAGAGAGATCAGTCTTTTGCAGTTGTAAGAATCATCAGCTCCTTGAGACTTGATGTACCAAATATCTTTCATCCTATTCTGTAACTTATTATTATTTTTTTTTTAAATTAAGGAAAGATGGGAGTTTTCATTCACTGCTTCCAGGTCAAAGCCATAAAGAAACCCAAATGAGTCCCTTCTCCACCACTCAAGTGTCTCGCCAACTTAGACCAGTCCCATTTCACAGCAGAAGTCACCTTTTACCACACATTTGTCCAGTAACAAGCCCTGTTTTGACACCACTGCAATTTCTGTTATATCAAAACCTGACATTTAATGTCAGGTTTAACCCACTTCCCTCCCCAACTTAAAACTGAACCTAAATAAAACAACTTAATCCTCAGCAAGGAGGGTAAATCCTTTAGGCTTTCATGTTTATAGGTTTTAGGGCTACAGCATGCTCATGGGACCTTGAAATAGGATGAGTCTTTAGCATCAAAAACAAAAGAAGATTATGAATCACACTGACTCAGGACATGGCAGATATGGGAAGAGCAGGGGGCACAGAACCAAAAGAGCAGTAGGAAACCTCAAGCCTACAGGTGACCTTCCTCTTGCACTTTGACTTTTGGAAGTTTTCCATATGGTGACTTCAATAGTGCTTTCATCTCCACCCACAGCCCACTTCCATAGGACTTCCCAAAAGAGTTGCTAATGTGCCTCCAGAAGATTCCTCCAGAATTTTATTTTTCAGGTTGTAACTTTTACAGGGATGTGCAGCAGTAGGATGGGAGGGGGAAACAGCTTTAAACTGAAAGAGGTGAGATTTAAATTAGGTGTTAGAAGGAAAATCTTCCCTATGAGGGTGGTGAGACACTGGAAGAGGTTGCCCAGAGAGGCTGTGGATGCCCCCTCAATCCCTGGAGGAGTTTAAGGCCAGGCTGGATGAGGCACTGAACAACCTGGTGTAGTGGGAGTTGTCCCTGCCCATGGCAGGTGGGGTCAAACCAGATGATCTTTGAGGTCCCTTCCAACCCAAAATACTCAGTGATTTTCTACTTGGCTGCATTTTCCTTGTCCTCCCACTATTATAGTAAGAACAGTATTTTTCTCAAAGGACGTTTTTGTGATGGAAAGAGGGAAAGAGGCAAGAGAAGTGTCTCAGAACAGTTTAAAAATACATCTACAGGACTGGCAGTTATCTGTTGGCCCCATTTAATCTAGCCAGTGGTTTAAGAGCAAAGAAGCCCAATTAAGATAGTGGCAGCCATCAGGAACACAAACTGCCTTTAGCTCCTTCCTCAGCAATATTTGGTAGCCAGCTGAATAGGAAGGGTGCAGAAGATCTGCAAATAAAAGAGGTGGAAGCTGAACATCCTCCTTTTCTCACATTATCTATAATTCTTTTTTTCAAATGACAAGGAAGAACATCACACAGACCTATGTGAGGAGAGGCTGGTGTCAATTCCTCACCACACTGTTGTTTTCCCATTTGACAGCAAGAACACACAGGATTAGTTGCACAGAGGGAAGTTTCCAGCACATTCCAAGGCAAGTCATTTGCTCATAATTCATTGAGGAATCACATCCCACAGCCTTCTCTAACCCAGACAGAAAGAACAAGGCTCCATGATAGTTTATTACCTATCATCATGCATAAGGTGAGAGCTCATGAAGGAGCACTTCTTATGCTTTAAGTTGGAACAAGCCTTTGAACTCTCAAGAGAAGCTGCGAGAGGCTGCTGCCACAAATCACAACTGCTCCAAGTCACTGCAAAATAGAAAGTGTTTTACTGTAGAACAGTTCATTTCAGTAGGAGGACACACAAAAAAAAAACCAACCCAAAGACAAATACTTGATTGCTGTCTTTCAGCAACAGTCAATCAAGTTCAGTTTGAAGGAGAAGAGATGGAATGATGATACGAGCACACAAAGATGAAATTCAGTTGAACCTACAAGAGACTGATTTGCCATTCACGGGTGAGCTCTGACTTCAGTTGTCTGGAATAAGGTATTGCACCAACCCACTGCCTAGAGATGGTAAAATTGCAAGTAACTTTTTGAAGAGCACAGATTTTGGCTTACTCAGCAATATTGCAGTGACCCAAAATATTCCAAGAGATAAATTAAATCAAAGAAGAAGCCCATAATTCCCTTAACTTGTAAGTTTCAAGAAAAGGAGCTTCACCCAGCTCCAGTATGAATTATGACATTAGAAATCAGCCATAAAAAGATAAACAGTTCCAGAAAACATACAGTTCCAGAAGCCAGTGTGGAAAGGAGATGGAGGGGCATCCAACAAACAAGGATAGATGTTCTTGTTCCAGAAATGGAAGATACAGAAAAAGAACGTTATCACAGAGGTTTCAACCCAACCAACGAAACTGATCACAACTGTTCATGCCCCCCTGAGGTGTGCAAGACATGTATCACAGTTGTGTAGCACATCAAGAGATGGACACTCTGACTGCTGAGATGAATGATGCATCTGAAGACAGATGGGTAATTTCATACAAAGATCCACAAAGCTACCACAGCCAGGCTTCCTTGTCCAGGAACTGGACCATAAATGAGTTCTTCCACTAGCACTGCTCCCCAGCCAACATCTGAGTAATGCCTGTAAGTCTCAGGAACCACAAACACCTGCAGTGGCTGAGGAACACACAACACAGCCATACATGCAGTGACATGCAGCAAGCATGTTCCCACTTACCTCCTGTCTGAAGACAGCACTGCCCACTGGCTGTAGTTAAAACTCCAGAGGGGTCCAAAGTCTCCCCTCAGTCCTTCTCCACAGAGAAGTGACAGCCAGATCCCATCAGAAGGCTCTCCCAGATTTTGTTCTGGAGATGGCTGATGGTGTTCTTGCCTCAAGGACAGAGGCTGTGCTGATGTGGCATGATGAAGAGGACTAGGAGTCTGAGAACAGGTTTCCAAAAGAGGCTGTGGATGCCCCCTCTGTCCCTGGAGGTGTTTAAGGCCAGGCTGGATGAGGCACTGAGCAACCTGGTGTGGTTGGAGGTGTCCCTGCCTGTATCAGGGGGGTTGGAACTCAATGATCTTGAAGGGCCCTTCCAACCCAAACTATTCTATGATTCTATGATTGCTTATCCACTACAGAGCTCTCCATCTACCAAGATCACTTGTCATTCTCCCTGAGGCAGCAATGACTACACATCCACTGGAATCAAGACTAATGTGGTCTCCTGGCTCCTGGTGGTACAGAAGTAGCCAATTTCTTCCTCCAAGCAATTTTAAGAACTATCAACTGCATAGAAAGAACTTTGCATCATTTAACTATTGACTTCACAAACCTAAGCCAAGCTGGTGTGGCTGCAGTTCAGAAGGCAAACAGTGCTTCTGTTTTCCTTAAAATTATAGTACAAGCAGTAAGAGAAAACTTCTGGCTTAAATCTCCAAGTCAAATAAACCAACCACTGAACTAAAATCCACATCCAGCAGGCATACAACATAAAGTTACTGTATAAATAATCAGCAGTGACCAACTTCTGCCTCACAGCATCCTATCTCCCAGTGGGCTGCCTCATGAGTGGAATATTTCACCAGTCCTGGTGCACACTGGTGGTGAAGGGAATGAAAATGCATGAGTCTCTGAGAAAAAACTCACCTTCTTTGGTCTTTGTGCTGGCTGCTGCCACGTCCTTGTCTGAGGAAGGTGAGGCAGCTGGCTCCTGTCCTGTTCCTTCTGTGCTCTTCTCCTTTGGTTTGGCTTCTGCCTCAGTTTTCTTTTTGCTGATATTTAGCACACCTGGTGCCAGAGGAGGACGCTGGACGGGTGCAGGTTTAGAGACAGGAGTAGGAGATGGTGGCCTTTGTTTGGACACACCAGGGGAAGGTGGGCGAGTCTTCTGCCTGTTGAAATGAAGAAATATTTTCCAGGGTTAATAGTGCAAAACCTCCAACATGCAACTGAGGGCAGCATTCTACTTCAGTAAGCTTGTATTACACACCTTTTAAAAATAAACCCACACACAAACTCCTGGTGCCTTCCTCATAAAATTCAAATATCAGATTATAGAATATCCTGGGTGCCGTGGGCTAACATCAAATCAATTCTGCTAGTCCACACTCCTATTAACTTCAAGGATGAACCCTGGGATTTCAATCCTAGAGGATTCCTGCACTAACACAAGCATATCAGTTTAATCAAAGCTTGTATTTGGTGCACAGAAACCAGGGTGAATTTTGTCCACACAAGAGACAAAGGTTCAAGCAAGGGCTGCATCTCTAATGTGGAAAAAGGAAGTAGGAGCCTTGGTGTGTAATAAACATGGCAAAGGTCTTCCAAATGCTCACAGCCCAGCTGTATGAGGCAGGAAGAGCCCTTTATCTTCTGAAGATAAGAAACTGAAGGTGGAGGTCCACCTACCTCACTGCAGATGGTGATGGAGGACGCTTCACCAAATTAGCAGGAGAAGGGGATCTTCTATGGGCAGACAAAGAAGGTGAGGGAGGACGTCGGAACCCAGAACCTGGGGATGGTTTTTCTGTCTCCGACTTCTAAGACAACACAGCAAAAAAATAACACTCAATCTCTAGAATTAGGCAGAGGAGCCACTGCCACAACAAACACACAACTTTTCAGAGGAGCCACTACCACAACAAACACACAGCTTCTCAGTAAGATGTGACATTCCTGTATGTTCCAAAATATAGATCCAGTAATCACAGCAGTTGGAAGGGACCTCCAAAGCTCATCTAGTCCAACCTCCTGCAGTGACAGGGACATCCTGCACTAGATCAGGTTGCTCAGAGCCTCAGCAAGCCTGGCCTTGGATGTCTCCAGGCTTGATGGGGATTCCTCCACCTTTCTGGGAAACCTCAACCAGTGTCTCACCATTCCCATGGGGAAGAACTTCTTCCTCATGTCCCATCTAACCCTGCCCAGCTCTAGTTTCAAACCACTGCCCCTCAGCCTGTGTCTCCATGCCCTGGCAAACAGCCTCTCCCAGACACTGGGAGACCACTGTGAGGTCCTTCTCTTCTCTTCTCCAGCCTCAACAGCCCCAAAATACATCCCCTAAACCAAACTCTGTGAACTGCAGGCAGAAAAGAGCACACCTTTAAAACACTACAAAGATCAAGGATCACGATTGCTTAGAAGCAGCCATTAAATATCCTTATGAGGACAGGCTGAAGGATTTAGGGTTGTTCA
>VZTY01035086.1:79395-91456 GCA_013400935.1 Turnix velox
CTATGGCAGGGGGGTTGGAACTTTTTTATTTTGAACTAGATGATCTTTAAGGTCTATTCTATGATTCAATTTCAATACTGTGTTTTTTAAGCAGATGTTATGGAGCATTTTAACAAAATAACCACTGAAACAGGATTCCCTCCTGAGCTGTTCCAAACCCCACCTTAATACAAACCTAATCCCTGTGGATTTTCAACAAACCTGGGTTGAATCTGGTGAAGTTGCATTCGATGAGGACACAGAGGACTTCAATCTGTCGATGCTGCGACTGCGCACGGGCACTTTGGGAGCTGAGGCTGGGGAATTGATGGAAGTGGCTGAAGCTGAACGAGGACAGAGGTGAGATTCTATAAAAGTTAGGAATTTGACACAACGAGAATCAAGTGCACAGCGTAAGAGCAGCAGAAAAGGAAGAGGGAGAAAGAGAGAAAGAAAGATGGTGCGGGTTAGAAACTGCACAGGGGAACACCACAAGCAGCACACACCACAGTGGGGCACAGACAGACACCACCACCACAACATTAGTACTTGAGGAGGCAACAGCACCAAGAACAAAACCACTCTGAAAGCAGCAGGGTGGAGCAGATAAAAATAAAATGTTTTTCCAACACACCAGTGTTACTTTCAGTCAAGCAGCATCTAATCACAAGCACTTCAGTTTTAATGGCTTAGAATCTAAGCTCAAATCTGAAGTGTTCCCTCTATACTCATAGAGGAAATTTTCCTTCTTTTCAAAGAGAAGCTTTAAAGCTGCATTACATTAGGAATCTGAGCATTAATATATTATTTTTTTCTTAGGAAGCAAGCATTTATTTCTGCAATGTTGTTTTATTCTACTTTCCCCCCTCTGGCCACTTTAATATTGTATATATTTATCCACAAAAGCAAAACAGGTGATGTAAAAGAATCCTATTGAGAGAAAAAGGTCAAGTGTTGAACTAAAAAAACCACCTTTCCTATCTGAACTTCTCTTCACATACAAAAAAATTGAGAGAATATTGAAAGGAATTGTATAAACTCATTATTTCTTTAACTAACACAAACACAAATAACAGTGTACAGATACAAAATTATCTTCTGAATTGTCCCTGCCTATGGCAGGGGGATTGGAACTTGATGATCTTTAAGGTCCCTTCCAACCCAAACTATTCTATGATTCTGAAACTAGAATTGTGACAGATGCCAGCACTGAATTTTGAAACTTTATGGAAAATACATTTTATTTTTATATTTATAGAGTTGGTGCAAGGAGAACTGCATCTGCTTGTGCTAAAGCACAGTTATGTTTCTACTGACATGAAGAAAGCACCTGTAAGTGAACTGACATAAAAATGTCAAAGTTATCTTTGATTTAGCAACAGTGGATGTCACATGCTGTCAGTTACAGTGAAAAAAATGGTATTTCCCCACATGAGGCGAGCTGAAATATTCATGGTGAAATAAAAAAAAATAGTGGCACATTGATAGGGGTGCAAAAATATGATCTCTGAATACAACCCAGAGAAGTAAAATCTGATTTATGACATGCTGGGAGGAGTGCAGAAGTGTCACCAACAAGGACCGAGTTAAGTGGCATAAGATCAAAAATAAAGATGGAAGAACATATTTAGAAGGAAACAAGCAAAACTGGGAATGCAAGTTGTAAGTTTAGAGAAGAAAGGATCACCCACTAGTTCCAGATAAGCATTTACTGGGGTATTTTTTGCAACCAACAGCAATGCTAAGAGATGTGGGATGCAACAAGGGCTTTCCCATGGTGTGAGAAACTCCTGGGCTGGCACTAAGTTGAGCCAAAGAGTGGGGTCATGAGCCAATATAATATTTCCTGAGCCACCTGAGGGTCTTCTATAACATCTAGAACATAGTGGGAGGTGTCTCTGCCTATGGCAGGGGGGTTGGAACTCAATCTTTAAGGTCCTTTCCAACCCAAACTATTCTATGATTCTATATTGTAACACATATAACATCTATAAAATATTATGTCTTTAGTTCTACAGACAGCCCAGGTGAAGCCAGCTCAGGGCTCCCTGTACTTGGGTTATGATAATCCCTTTGTCATGTTCTACAAGGGTTTCTCCCCCTAAAGAAATTAATTCAGGCTTTTCATTTATTCCTTTCAGCCTCCTTTGAAGTGATATGTCTCTTTTTAACTCTTCAGTTCCTTCTCTGACCAGTAAGTCTCACCCAAATGTAGATGTCAGATAAAAAACCCCCAAAAAAGCACAAGAAAAACACAAATCCCAAAATGAACACCTGCAGAGAACCAGGTACTGAGCGATTAAAGCTCAAAAATCATGATTTTTAGATGGCTTTGTAAATGAAACATGCACTATTGCACATGTATTAGTTATTACTGACCAAAGAAACTATGGGGTGAGGAATATTATAGGTAACCACGTGTTAACTGTCTGGTTTAGTGTAGTACAGTTAGTGACCATCCTGTAAGCTGTTGGTGAAGACCAACTGGGTAGAACCTTCAGGCTTTGCTGCCCTCCTGTTACCTGTGGGATCCTGTCCATCAGCAGACAAGGTGGCAGCACTTTTACTCCTAGCTAAGGAGGCCTGTGTTGGGGCCAGGAGGCGGCTGATAACGCTACTGTCCAGGGGACTGAGCTGGGAGCGACGAGCTAAAGGATGGGAACAAATCAAAAAACAAAAAGGATCCAACATGAAACCACATCATGAAAAAGACAAAGCAGCACAAAGCAGACTGTGAGCATTGTTGGAAATCCTAACAGGTTTTGGAGAAAAACCCAAAAAAACTTAGGTCACAGAAAAGGGAAATCCAAACTAATAGCACAGAAGGGTTAAATGTTGCAGTTTCTTATGTTGCACTTCTGGTCCTTGGCTTGGTAATTATTTTAATGTGCAAAGACTGGCATGAAGGTGACAGAGATGGATGCTGAAGTCAGCCAAAATAAAGTTTTTTGGCTCATCTCTTCAGCAGCACATTCTTTAGACTGCAGGGAAGGCTGTTCCAACATAACAGACACAGAAGACTGGCAAGTCAAAGCAGATGGCACCATTTGCACAGACAAATTGACACAGACACAGCATCCACCATCCCCTCACACAGGAAAGATTCTGCAGCAGAATCTCACTTCCAGTGTTGGCAACAACTGCTAAAAAGGCAAGTTGGAGATTTGTTAACTCAAAGGGAAAACCACGTTAGGAAAGCTGCTGGTCTGGAGCTTTAGGAAGAGTAGCCAGGAAAAAGGGGTCCTTTGTAACCTAGTGGGGAATACACAGACCCAAAAAGACTGAAATAAGAAGAGGTTTTCTCCTTCATCAACATGCACAAAGTTTAGGCCAGCAGCAGGAACAGAGGAGTTGCTTTAAAAGGAATAATGAAATTAAGCTTAAAAAATGCAAAGGTAAGATTTAACTGAGAAGTGAATAGATCAGAGATGCTTATACTGTATTTATTTCACATTTAAAACTGTCAACTCTTCAAGCAGAGAGACATTTTGCTATCTACTTCCAGGATCATTTAACAAAATAAAGTCCTTCTTAAAGGATTTCTTCATTGTCCAAAGGTAGAGATTCAATCTTTACCATTTATAATTTTACCTTTACCACTGAATAATTAAAAAGTCCTAAAAACTTAAGAAGGAAGGAAAGAAGGGAAAATCAGCCAATCCAAACTTTACCACCAACAGCTTGGAAAAAAAAGAAATATTGAGCTTTGTGAAACAACCACCTGGTTTTTCTTCCTTTTTCACTTTTTCTAGTTCTGGAGAGGGTTGGGGTTTACTACTCATTCTACTCAAGGATGTGCTCCTCTTCTTTTCTGTTCCTCCTAAGAGACCAAGCGTAAGGAAGATTATTTTTACCAAGATTATTTCAACTTATAATTAATTTCCTAAGCTGCTGTTCCCCATGCTTTTGCTTTTTTGCCAAGAACCCACTGTTCTATCATTACAAAACACTGTTTGCTCTTGAGCTAAGTGGGTTTGGCTGCCATTTGCCCCCACCCTTTTGCTTTTTGGGGGAAAAAAGCTGGTTTATAGACACAGTTACCCAACCTCTGGCACTGCAACGTGCCCAAACTATAAGGACAGTGGCAAAAACCTGAGTAAAAACATTTAAAAGTAGGAGGTGGCTTAAAGACAGCTTCAAATATCCCATTTACTGCCTCCCAATTCTCCAAACAAACTGGTTTCTAGCACCTTTCTGTTCCACCTGGGAGCTTTTGGATGCTGGCTGCTGAGAATGCAGAGGAGCTTTGTTACTCAGTCTGTTTAATGAGGCACTTCTCTTTGTGGTACCTGGAAGTGAAAGTGCATGGATTAATAAAAGTGGAAAAGCCTCCAAGTCCCCTCCAACACCAGCTCTACTTTCCTAAGGTGTAAAAGAGTAATTAAGTCACTTTATAGCGTGGATCCTTCAGAAGCAGGAAGACTGGATCAGGGAAGAATTATTTTAAATCAGATATTTCTTATATTCTTGTATGTTACTGGTGATAGCAGCAGGACACCAGTGCCAAAAGACCTCCTGGTTTGACCTACTGAGGTCATTTTTGCATGCCTTTTAAAATAAGTAATTTAACAAGGTCATTGCTTGTGTTTTATTTAAGTTTTGTATAATTAAGGTCAGAATTGATGAACAGAAAAACTGATTAAATACTCCACTGATCCAGAGACAAGCTTCGTCCTCTTGATTCCCCATTCTGGTCCTCCACCTTCCCAGGCACAAACACACAGAAGCAGCAAATGGGTTAATTCTGTGACTGTATTTTGTGTTTGAATTTAGCCATCCATTTACAAACACCTATTTCTTCTGGAATGTCAGAGCAAGAGCACAACCAGCTCTACTTTCAGGGATGATCTAAACTAATCACTTTGTCTACCTCTGCATTGTTGGATTCCTGTATTTGTTATACTTCAGGCCACTTGAGAATGTTTCCTCTGAGGCAAACAAGGATTCACAAAGGTAGGTTTAGACTTGACATAAGAAAGAAATTCTTTACAGTGAGGGTGGTGAGACACTGGAACAGGTTGCCCAGAGAGGTTGTGGATGCCCCCTCTCTGGAGGTGTTCAAGACCAGGCTGGACAAGGCACTGGGCAGCCTGATGTAGCGGGAGGTGTCCCTGCCTATGGCAGGGGGGCTGGAACTCGATGATCTTTAAGGTCCCTTCCAACCCAAACTATTCTATGATTTCAAAGTGCAACAGTGACTTTGAAAGCCATACCAATTAGTAGACCATTAGTGACTTCTTTTGTTAGCAGCTTAAGCTCTACTTTACCAGCCCTGTTTCTGACTCGTACCCAAAGCTAAACACTGCAGACACGTTAGATATAAATATAATTTGAAAAGACAAGGAGCCTCCCCTTGTAACTCAGAGATATATTCTCCAGGTTCTCCTCCAGGAATACAGGGAACTAGCACAAGTTCTGCTGCTGCATCACCTTCCACCATAAACCAGCAAAATCCCTGTCAGCTGTGTCCACATCAGGGATTTTTCTAGCACAGCAACCAGAACACTGCAGCACAGACTTAGCTGACCTTGTTTTAGTATTAAATTCTCTTTTCATAATTTTGGGGGAAAAAAAAGTGAAAATATTTGGCATAAAGACAAGCTCCAATGAAATACTTGGTAGATTTCCCACAAGGAGATCTCATACAAATAATTTTTGTTTCTCTAAACAAGCAGATCAGGACAATTCCATGTGTTTGGTTATTTATTTTTTTGTTTGTTTGGAGATGACCAATGGCCATAACTTACAGAATGATCTTGATGTAACATTCCATAAGGTCTGCTTCCCACTTCCTCTGTATAAATAATTTAATTATAAAGCAGAGGGAAGGAGGCAGAGAGGAGATTGGCACATACAACAGCTTCAGCAGAGTGGGTCAACCATAGATCTATCCCATCCTCAGCATCCCTGATAAGACTAGTTGGGCGCTACACATTTTGAACATCACACACACCAGCAGCCTAATTCACCCCAAAGCTGCCCTTCAAAATAAAGCTGGAAGCCAGAGAAATTGGTAGAAGAGTGCAAAACACACTCAGAAAGCCTTTATAAAAGAAACCATCACAGGAATATAGGTGGCTTCCAGGGCATTTCTCCTCCTTGATAGTCATTGTCACAGTAAGTAACCCAGAATGCTTTCAAGCAGTGGTGTGCACTAACAGTTTGAGATCATTTGAGTATCCATATCAAGCTATTTCATTGGGCAAGGAAATTATATCAGAGGTGCAAGCTATAGATACAGTGATTCTAAAACTTCAGGTCAAAACCAAACCACCTCCTCCCACCCAAAGAAGTCCCAAAGGCATCAAGAGATTTTCATGTATCCTTCTCTATTTGGTTAAAGGCAGAATTCTAATATTAATATAAGAAAGTTTGTATCTAACAGAGTAAAGGACTGGCATAACAGCAAGATGGCAAAACTATGTTGATTTTTTCCTCACTACAGGCAATCAAACGACTGAAGCTGTCTAACGGAGCAAGGGAAACTTCATTTTTGTTCTATTTTTAATTTTGCTGAAATTTAAGGCATGCAAACCCATGAGGATGGTGTGATGCGATTTGGGAATCACTGTTCACCAAGAATCAATTTTAGTAAAACAACTGCAGAAATGAAAAAAAAAACAACCCAACACAGTGATCTTTACCGTTCCTCTTCTCCTCCATGAGAGACAACACCAACTGGGTCAGAGCCCTGAATGGTCAAGCTGGATTAACAAATTGCATGAAATACATTTTGAGATCAAAATACGAGGTGAGTGAGGGACAAAAGGAGGGAGAGGAGGATGGTTCCACCTCCTGTCTCATCCCAAAAGGCAGCTCAGAGGAAACACACACACACACACTTACTTCGCTCAGAGGCATTTAAAAGTGCTGCAGATGATGACAACCGTTTATTCATGGAGGTTTCTGCCTGTTTGAGGTTTGCTGTGGAGGTGGACCTCTTGCTGGCTGTGTAAATAAATGCTGACTTTAGAATTCATCTTCATAACTGAGGAAGAACTTTCCCCACAGCACTGTGAGTTAACTTGGGGAGTTTTGCATCCTGAAAGTTGCTTCCAGTTTTGTTTAATGAGAAAGTGGTATTTTTTCACCCTCTTTAAATAGATTTGATGTAATTGGCACCAGATGTAACGTGCACAGAAAAGGCATTGACTTTGAGAGGAGTGATGCAGAGATTTCAGGCATGTGATGCCAACGGTTGATTTTAAAACTCTCTGCTCCTAACATAGAATCAGAGTTGGAAGGGCCCTCCAAAGGCCATCTAGTGCCACCCCTTGCAGTGTCAGGAACATCCTCCACTAGATGAGGTTGCTCAGAGCCTCAGCAAGCCTGGCCTTCAATGTCTTCAGGCTTTGGTGGAGCCCTCCACCACCTCTCTGGGCAACCTGGGCCAGTGTCTCACCACCCTCATGGGGAAGAACTTCCTCCTCATGTCTCAGCTAACCTTGCTCAACATGCAAAGGCAAGAGCTACTGTTGTTACCAGACTGGCAAGAGAGAGAAATTAACAATAAAATCAGAGTAACAATAATTTCTTTCTTTGTTCCTTCCAGACAGGTATGTCAAAACAGTTATTCAATCAAATTGACAAAACCAAAACAAAAGCTTTTTGAGGGATAAAAGCCAAGTCCTGATGAAAGGCAAAGAAGTATTTCTGGTGCCAATTACTTTCATTCAGAAATTTTTATTTTTTTTTTTTAAATGTTAAGGTCACATCTTCAACCAGCTTTCTACCTCATCTTAAAAAAATACTACCAGGAGAAGCATTATTGTATGTGCATAAGCACAAACACATAAGAATCACACCTCACTTGGCAAAACTTCAAGTTTACCACAAGCCACATAAATACTTATAGAATGGTTTGGGTTGGAAGAGGCCTTAAAGATCATCTAGTTTCAACCCCCCTGCCATGGGGCAGGAACACCTCCCACTACCCCAGGTTGCTCAGTGCCTCATCCAGCCTGGGCCTAAACACCTCTACGGAGGGGGAAAATTCATTTTGGATTTCAAAAAAATGTACTTTCAGGATGAACAAAACTCCCAAGAGATTGAAAGCCTTGGAAAACCACGTTAGAGAAACTCAACAGGAAAAACAAGGCTGATGCACACAAAGCAGAGACAACTAGGATTATAAACACAACAAATAATACACCACAAGCACATAAATGATTTTCTGGCAGGTTGGGCAGTGAAGATGATTAGTAGGAATTTATTAGTAGCAGAGGAGAAAGCAGCACTACACACCAGCATGTATTATTCCCTTTGGCCAGTGTGCTAGAGCAGCTCTGCAGAACAAACACCAGCACATCAGAGACCCTGCCCTGCTTCCTACTTTTGGGAATATTTGCCCAACCCTGGTTTTCTGAGCCTCACATAGAGGAAAATCAGTGGAAACCCCATTTTTGGAGCTGAAGCTGCAAAAATGACAAGCTCTTGTCACTGCAAACAAGAGCAGGGAAGAAGGAGAAAGGGGGATCCACTGGAATCGAGTTCAGAAATGAAGATCTGAGCTTAGTGGATGGTGGCACAGCATAAGAAAAAAAAGAAATAGGCATTTTATGAATGAAGCTCGAGCACTAGGATAACTAAAACAGCCTTGAGAGGTTTTACACAGGAAAAATAAGGCAACTCATAATTCAGTATTTGGGTGCTCTCAAAGGAAAAGACTACCCTCTAGCGTCTGCTCCTCAGAAGAGAGGCTCAAGGCTTCTCAAAGGCATTCAAACACCACGTAGACCGTTCATACACACTTCTCTGGGTTCAAATAAGCATGAAATCTGAGATTTGGTCTATCACCTACCAACACCTAAAGGGTAAAAAATTACACTCAGCAAAACAATTTTTCCAGCAAGTTTACAAGTTCTGTTGAGTGAAAGGACAAGGGATGAAATGTCTAGTAGAAGCTTCACAAGGAAAAAGTGATTGTCCATATTGGATTGGGAAGGTTAAATACCACTAAGTTTCTATTCTACAGGCAAAGAGTGGGGCTGAGGGCACAAAATAACATCCTAATTGATGGTAAAAGGAATTCATAGAGATAGTTGACTTCTCTTTTCCCAGAAAATCTGAAGATTTTAAATCAATGCTTTTTAGATCAGTAATTTTGAATATATATGATAAAATGGCCTTATTTTTTTCCCTATCTTGACCACAAGATTGCTTCTGCAAACTTAAGAGCTTTGGAAAAAGCTTTTAAAGAAAAAAAAAGCTTTAAAAAGAAAAAAAAGCTTCAAAAGACAGAATATTCTCAAGGTAATGTGGTTACAATAGGAGAGTAGGACGAGAAACACAATAAGGTAAAGAATACTGGAAATCTGTTCCCTCTGCTTTTTGTTTTAAGAGATGGAGCAAAATATACCTCAGAAAATGATGGTGGAAAAATAGGATTTTATTGGAATTTCCTGTAGGAAGTCAGAGGAAGAACACAACTTAGCCCCAGTGAAGGTGGCAGACCCCAGATGGGGCTATTTTTCAGAAATTTAGAGCTGAATTTCTGAAAATTCAGAAATTTGAGAAGTGAAAGGGACTGGATATAGTTTAAAAGCTGAGGATGATCCTGAAATGGAAAGAAATGTGTCAAGTGTGAATCCAGTCATGATTCTCCATTACCCAGCTGCAGTTCTGGAACCAAAATGTAAAGATGAACATAAATTTAAAGCAGTGTGTCTTCCACAGCCATTTTTTTGCTGACCTATTCAAGTTGATTGACAACTGCTGGACTTATCTGCTCCTCCTGTTACTTTATGATACAAAAGGTACAGTTTTGGGGCTTATTTTTGCATAGTTTGCTGGAAGACACATTTTTAAGGTGCTTCAAGTCTTCCTCCACAATGAAAAGGACAGACAAGACTAATTTTCTTATATAAACAAAGAAGAAGCATAGGACAATCTCATGTATGTTAGAAAGTTTTGCTTCAAAATTTGATAAGGTACGAAAGAATAGGAGAAAATTATTTTCTAGTTTTGAGGTTAAACACCTCAGAATTCAGTCACTGGATTTAACTGTGTATCTATGGGACACAATCAGTCCAGTCAAACTGGTTAATTTAGGGAGAAAATTAGAGATTCATGCTGTGCAGAGCAAGGGGAGGAAGAAGTTAAAAAGAATACACATCATACTTCTGCTGTGCTGCCAGAATGAGCCAAAGTAGTTAAATCATACTCAGACATCCACTGCATTTTCCTAGTCCCATTCTGTCAGCATTTTGGGACAGCTGGGCTGAATTAGTAACACTGGGAGCATGCAGGGATTGTCAGAATTCAGTTTTAACTGGCTCTCAGCTGAGGGCTATCATCTTAAACTAGCTACAAGAAATAATTCTGCTTATTAAAACACACAGCCTTGACAAATACATCAGCAATCCTCAAAGCACTTCTAGGAATGGCTTCGTCTGTGCACTGGGAAGTGCTAGAAATCCAGTGGAAACACATTCAACACGTAGAATTATGTTTAGATAATTGGACAGATCTGATTTTGCAAAACCCTTAGTGGAAAAAGCATCAAACTGCACAAATTCATTCCCTTCCACAAGCTTTCAGCAAAATATCATTTGGTTTTGTTAATGTTACTTCAATTGCTGATGAAAAAAAGCAAAAATAAAATAAACCAAGCCCTACCATGTAATGTTTTGTATTAGGAAATAATGAAAGGGTTCAAAATTGCCCTTAAAACTCACCCTTTAGACTAATGAATCCATTTCTATTCAAATTTATAGCATTAAATTTCTCTTCTCCTCCCCTCTTACTCCACCCCAGTCATCTTAAAACCCCCAGTGCACACATCCTTTCCTTGAAAATTCCCTGAGGATGCCATAACTTAAGCTGCAGTTTAATTAGATGGGAGGGATTATTTAAATAGAGGGAGTAGCTTTCTACTTAGGGATCCCATTTGTTGCACAGCTGGCCAAGTTCCAGGAAAAGATCTATTAAGAATATGGTTTTCCTTGGTTTCAGAGAAACAAGAAATGAAGTTAAAAGGTTAGTAGACAGCATGAAACAACAGGGAAAAGAACATTTTAGAGATAAATACCACCACTTCCACCTTCATCTGTGCCCTGCTGTTCTGTAGAAGAAGAAGGTTTGTAAATTAAGTCATAAAGTCAAGCAGCAAACAATTCAAATACACTAAAAAATAGAAAAGCTGGGTATCATAATGATAATTTATACCAAAGTACTCTCATTGATGTTAAAAATAAACACTTCAGTCAACATTTAAACTGGCAGAAGATGACCATACTAAAATGCAATATAGTGCAATCCCACAGGTTCAGAAGACAGGCTGAATTGAAGTATTTTTTGTTTTATTTTATGCCTGGACTGTAACTTTTGTTGTCACTTATTGTCAGTGCATGAAAAGACCCCTTCCACTGCAACCCCGATTTGCTGCTCTAATTTCAGAACAGTTGTGTGAAATGGGGAAACAATCTGAGTGTAAATTTAAGAGCATTAAAGTGCATCACCTGATCTAGAACAGAGCCTGTTCTAAGTTCAGTCACTGCTCACTGCCCTCTCCCTATAGATTGTTCAAATAATCAGCATTCCTGTAACTGCAAGGTTGTGTTTTAAACATTTGAGATGTAACAGTACAACTGATTCCTTTGTTCTGTTTATTGTCAGTCTTGGTCCACCACTACATCTACTGCATGTGAATGACTTGGAATTATTGTACCATTATCCATTATAATTCCCCTGATCTGATGGGCTGTTCATGCAGCACTGACAGGTCTTCCCATGTGGCTTCTCTCTCTTCCCCAAGTCACAACCTAAGCCTGAGCAGCATTTCAGGCCGAGTACAGACACAAATCTTTACTGCAGGTCCTGTAGTAACACCCAAGATAGGAAAGGATACCCATGTCCCTTCAGCTTTCTAACTGTTTTTAATACTGCAGTTTTGCTTTTCTCTCCTTTTCAAGGATTTGTGACTCTTTGTGACTCTGTAAATTTTGAAGGAAAACTTAAAATCAAGTTTAACCATTCATTGAGAGTACAGCACATCTTACAAGAGACTACCAGGCAGAATTATCACCACTTAAAGCTACAATATCCTGGAAGATATGTAACAGTACAACTGATTCCTTCGTTC